>JACEFZ010020483.1:192500-320000 GCA_014155875.1 Cepaea nemoralis
GTGCATCTTTTATGTGTTCGTTTTCCTGTTTGTCTGCGTGTTTTCTAATAAACTAAAGTGTACTTAACTCTGTAACATGTGTATGCGTTAGTGTACTAAATGTGTGTGTTCCTTCGAGCGCCGCAAATCGGTTTTTTGTGGTTACAAACGTTCGTTATTTTTATTTGTGATCACAACTCCGCTTTCTGACTCTCAAAGTACGTTCTCTATGTACTCTGTTAAAGTGTGGCTGTAACACACATAAAAAACTCAACAACACATTGGATACACAGATGACACAGACAAGTCAAATAAGACGTTTCCAGCGGTAGAAAAAAATTTTTCCCGCTGTCTTTCTCTCTCGCTCTCTTTCATTCAATGTTTACTAAGTGTTTGCATTCTCTCCTCGCATTTTCTCTTCTTCCATACATCTTTCATACCCTTTCATACTATTCTTTCACTCAATCATTCTCTCGTCATTAAAATATGTTTCATAGTATCAAATACATAAACAATATATATATACAATAAACGATTGGCTGAATTTTAACAGTATTCACGCCAAATGACTGTGCGTTTTGTTTGCACGCGTCATATCTATACAAAAATATACATAGTTATAAGGATGGTTTGTTACCGATCCTGTCATAGTAACTTCCATAATTTGGTGTGCTGACGTAAATTACCCTCAAGGGAAATAATTTAATACTACTTTCATTTGAGGAAAATGGGTTAATTACCTTAAAGTATTATTTGTCAAAAAGATGATATTAATTCCTAAATGATTGGTTAGTTTTCAAATGATATTTTAGGTAAATGGATGTATAAATGATTATGATTATATGTTAATAAACTAATATAAGATCTAACAATTGTATTTCTATAATTGATGTTCTAATAAACGGATTATTAATTAAATGATGGTGATTTCTAACAACGCAAATAAGAAAATAAAGTTGTATATGCATTTAAACAATTTGCAATAGAATAAATAATAGAAAAATGAAGTTATAGATACTGTTAATAAAATAATAATGTACATATATCACAGTTACATTTCTATATCTAATTACACTAAGTCGACGTCCTCCTTTGCGTTGTGAAGATGCAGCAATCCTCTTTGTAGACTATTATAACATAGTTCATTCCGGCAAAGTCTCTTATGCTCTCCTCGAAGGATAGTGTATTAATATAGTTGCCTACTACATTATGTAGGTTCATAGCTAACCCTGGAATGTTATTCGGGGTCTAAGCGTTGGTTCAGTATATTCTAGATTCGGGGTCTAGCCTGGGTTCGCTGTATTATTGGCGTTTGTTCACATATTCTGACTTATGTGTGTGTCAGCGCATGTTAATTCTGCGTCTATTAGTTACACTTCTCATTGCACTGTTATATTCACACAAGTTACATATCTGGCGATGATAACGCACTTACGATATGTCTTAATCACCACATATGGCACTGGGTTATCTAACATTACAGTGTCACTGTTTCTGGTGGTGTATGGTCGATCCTTTCCTGTAACTCAGGTATTTGAATGGATGATGGACGACTCAAAATGTCTGCAATCATATTTAATCTCCCTTTTAAATGCTGGATGGTAAATGTGTAATTTTGGAGAATCAAAGCCCACCTGTAAATTCTATTGTTGGTAGGATGTCCAGATTGCATTACAAACAATGGAGAGTTATCGGATTGGATTACAAACTGTGCTCCTGCCAAAAATATGTGAAACTTTCTCACGCAATAGATCAAACTAAGGCCCTCCAATTCTGATGCTGAGTATCTTCCTTCAGCAGGAGTAATCTTGCGACTTACGTACATTACGGGGTGGCACGTCCCGTCGTAGAACTGTCCTAGTATCCCAGATATGGATATGGCACTCGCATCTGTGCGTAAAAAATAAGTGAGTTTTGGGTTAGGCATACGAAGGATAGGTGGAACGCTGAAAAAATGTTTCAATTTTGATAACGCACTAATTAATCGTGCATCTTTTACAGATAACTTAGCCGAAGCTGTTAAGATGTTAGAAAAAACACTGGTAATTTCTGCCAGGTTTGGAATGAATTTACTATAGTAGTTTACCAGACCCAGTAAACTTCGGACCTGTTTCTTGGTCGTTGGAATTGTTAAATTCAGAATCTTAGTGACGATTCTGTCATCAGTTTTCAATTGGCCCCTGCAGATGGTATGGCCCAGGAAGTCAATTTGTTCCATGCCCAACTCTACTTTAAAAGGCTTCGCTGTGAGCCCAAACAATCGCAACCTGTCGAAGACTTGTCGAAGTTTCAGTAGGTGTGTTGTCCAGTCTTCCGTATGGATGCAAATGTCATCTATATAAGTCAAAATATTTGTCATCCCGTGGAGAAGATCCCTAGTTAGACGGACGAAAGTCGCTGGAGCGTTCCGAAGGCCGAAAGGAAGAAAGCGCCACTGATATAGTCCAAGAGGAGTGGAGAAAGCTGTTAGATGGATGGAATTTACTTCCATCGGGACTTGCCAATAACCTGTCGTGAGGTCAATCTTGCTAAATATGCGGGATGTAGACATGTCCAAGATTAGATCCTCGCATGATGGAATCGGTTCAGCGTCACTTTTAGTTATCTTATTTAGGCGGCGATAATCGACGCGTAGTCGAATAGAAGAGTCCTTTTTGGCGACAAGGACAATAGGGAAGGAATACTCTGACTGAGGTTTTTGGATGATTCCGCTCGACTCGAGGGATAGAATTTCTTTGTCGAGGTTTGACCTCTAGTTTAATGGAATAGAGTAAGTTCGACACTTGATAGGTGTGGTGTCAGTCAGAATGATAGAATGTTCTATTCTATCTGTCTTTCCAGGGATGTCGGAGAAAATGTCTCTGTATTCCGTCACTAGCTCTATGATTTGTCGTCGTTGGTCATCTGTCAGTTTCGTTTCTATTTTTATGCTCTCAATGGTCGCAGTCGCGTCTACAGTTGGTACGGGTAATTCCATCTCGTCTTCGTCTGTCTCGTTCAATACTGTTGTGGTACTAGCTGTGTATGCTGTTATCTGGCTAAGTGTGTCTGCGTTGTCGCTGTCGTGTGTCGCCCTATCTAGTGAAGTTGTGTTGTGTACGTCTGTCGTCTCATTGCTTGGTGATGGTGCAATTTGTTCGTCTGTCTGCTGTTCGTGTCGTGAAAAATATGGTTTCAGCATGTTGATATGGAATATCTTTAAGTGTCCTTTTATTGATATTTCATAATCAACATCTGATATTTTACGTTCGACGTTGAAAGGCCCTTGCCAAGATGTTAGTAACAAATTACGTTTGTCGGGTAGTAGAAGCAAAACCTTCTAGTTTGGTTCGAGTTGAATCGTTTTCGCACCTTTATTTGCATACTCACGGTACATCTGTCCTTTCCTCTCCAAAGATGCTTTGGCTATTACACACCTTTCATTATTCTATCGCGTGTTTCGGTTACCATCTCATACGGTGTTACTGCTGTTGGATTGTCTGGTAAGCTAGTGATTAGCTGATGGTAGATGGTTAGGGGTCCTCGCGGGTTCGCCCCATAAACTAACTCAAAAGGTGAGAAATCCGTACTCGTGTGCGGAATTTCTCTATGGGCGAATAGCACTGCTGGCAATAGTGTGTCCCAATCAGATGGGTTTTCTGCTGTTACTTTAGCCAGCATGTGTTTGAGATCGCCGTTAATTTTCTCTATGATCCCGTTGCTCATTGGGTGATACGGGGTACAGAAAAGTTGCTCTACTCCTAAAATTTTTGTTAAGGCTTGCGTAGCAGCCGAAATAAACTGCGTTCCCCGATCTGATAAGATAGATCGTGGGAAGCCAAAGCGAGAAAATATGTGCAAAAATACATTTGCCACATCTTTGGAGGTGATGTATTTGAGTGGGATCGCTTAGATCCATCTGGTACATAGGTCCACGAGAGTCAGTATATAACGGTTTCCTTTGCTTGACACCTGATTCAGGGGTCCAACAATATCGACCGCTACACACTCAAATGGTCTAGATGCTAATAATAACCGTTGAACTTCGGCCGTCACATGCTTTCCCTTTCGTACAAGATGTTGACAAATAGTACAAGAACGACAGAAAGATTTTATGTCCGAACAGAATGTCGGCCAGTAAAAATGTGATAGAACTCTGGCTCGCGTTTTATCATATGCCAAATGTCCAGCAAACGGTGACTCGTGTGCGATTTTAAGCACATTTT
This sequence comes from Cepaea nemoralis, assembly GCA_014155875.1. Taxonomy (NCBI): domain Eukaryota; kingdom Metazoa; phylum Mollusca; class Gastropoda; order Stylommatophora; family Helicidae; genus Cepaea; species Cepaea nemoralis. The sequence goes on from JACEFZ010020483.1 coordinate 196,685, forward strand.
GTCGGTATGTTGCAGGTAACACCGTTTGCTGAATTTCATGGTTATTATTTGTATAATAACGCATGAGAATTCCGTTAAATTTTCTAAAGTACCAAGATGCATTCTTAGTCACTTTCGCTCTGTCACCCAAAAGTTTAAAATATGGTGTAATTGTTCGGTCGGTGCTTTGTGTCTCGATAAATTTCTGTCGAGTAGTGTTGGTATCTGCACCAATTGGTGTTAATAGCTGTAGCATTTCATTTTGTAGGTCAGTATAGTTTGTTTCTGTATCTGACCTCGTTACAGCGTTGGCCATGTGTGTCTCTTTCCAGGCTTTTATGTTCTCGTCTGTACATTCTTTCAATGTATCTAGGCATCCCAAAATAAGATCCGTACATGGATCTTGGAGGATAGCGCACGTAAATGTGCCGGTAAGGAACGGGGTATTGATATGCGCTTTTGCCAGTGGATATTTCTCGATGGTTCCAGAGAAAGTCCGGCATTTGACAAATTCACCCGTATAATCTTCTGGTCTAGCAAGTTCTCTCCTTAAACCCAGTAGAGTGCTTCCGCTATCAACTAAGCGTTGGCATGGTTGCCCATTGAACAGTGCATCGTAGAACTTAACTTTACCTCTAGAGGCACACGCTGCGTTAGCATCTTCATTTGAACATGGTATTATATGCCCACATTCTAATTTCCCATCCGCATGAAATTGATGGCATACTTTACATTTCTTAAAGTCTAAAATATCGGTTACTGATGATACACTCTGACATTCATTCGTTGGCAAGACATTGACAAGTTCGGGATCTATGTCACTCTCATCGTCTGATGATGTATCGATGAGGGCTGCATTGTTTTCCTTCATTCTCTGTCTCCCAAGACATTTATTGCTATAGTGGCCATAACTTGAACAAAAATAACATTTTACAGCACGTTTAAAGGATGATCTTCTGCTTTCTTGCTTCTTTAACACTTGTTCTAGGTGTGACGGATATGTGGGGTTCTTATCACACATCGAATAAGTTGGATGAAAAAGATTGCAATAGTTACATCGATGTGGTTTCTGATATGGTTTGTCCTTCTTACTGTAATCTTTTTTTTTGTAGGATCTTTCAGGAACTCTATTTGCAAAAGCTGTAATTTCTGTGTTATATGATGTAGTTTTAAATATGTCCCGATTAGAGGAAAAATAAGCTGACCCCCGTTTCTCTAATTGTTGAATGGAATCAATATCTGACTGTTGTAAGAATTTAGCAAAAGGGGTAGGCACTGTAGAAACGACTTTGTCCATTACCATTAGCTCTTCTAGTTTTTCATAGCTGTTACCTACTTTAGCAGCTTTAGTCCACTTTTTAAATGTGCTCTGCACGTTAGAAATGTAGTCTAAGAAAGTTTCAAATGCTTTTGGTTTAATCTGTGAGAATTGAATTTGGTAACCAGTAGCGTCCAAAAGAAAATGTTGCATTATCCTATTGTGTATGTACTGGTAATTGTTTCTAAGATCTGTAGGTATGGATTCTATTACTTTTAAAGGTTCCCCACTCAGGTTCCTCATGTAAATCATTGCCCAATCCTCTAAAGGTATTTTCTGTGTTTTTAGTTGGAACTCTATATTTTCAGTCCATGCACTGATTGAATCATCTACAGTGTATGGTTTGATAAGGCCCTTGTACTTACTAAATTTGTTCTGTTCTTCTTGGCTCTTTTGTTTGCTAGAGGCTATTTGTATGTTGGAATCTACCTCCATTTCTTTCATCTTTAGTCTAGTTTCTGAGTCTACTTGTATCTGCTTTTGTTTGGTGGCCTCCTCAATCTCTTTCATTTCTTTTTGATGTTGCCTTTCTAATGCTCTTTCATCTCCTGCAAGAGCAGCTTTTCTTTCTGTTTCTTCTCTCTGTAGAGCAATTTTCCTTTCTGTTTCTTCTCTATGTCGAGCTATTTCTTCTTTATACTTTTGATCCGCCCATTTTTCTAGCTTATCTCCAGTGTGGCCCATTGCGATGTCCGCCTGTATACATTCATTTAGTGATGCCATTTTGTGGCGTAATGTTAGTTCACAATAATAATACAATAATATGCACAGAATAGTTTACAATGATGTGTTAGTAAATGTACATCTTTCGCTGGAAAAGAAGATGCATGATTAAGTTAGAACATATCAAAATATTCGGAAAATATACTCATCTAATTTGTTGGAAAGTACGGTATTTGGGATGTTCCACCGCTGTCTTTCACACTACACACTGGTTTGATTTGATAACACAAGGGCTGCTTCTGGTTAGTAGAGCAGCAAAAATTAGACACACGCTTAAGTTGTCAATACAAGCTCATAATTCATCATATTTCATCAAATATTTCATATTTTATCAAGTTGTTAATACAATCTCCTATTTCATGCGAATGATGAATGAAAATGTGTTAAATAGTGATAAATGGTATTAATGATGACTGATATGATCGTCTGAATGATTGTTATATGATAAATGAGATGATTAGTCGTATGGCCGTCAATGTCGTCTTGTCTTCGCTGTTTGACTCTGGTGTACCTTCGTGCTAGGCTGCAGTTCGTCGCTAATTTATTTCCTGATTTCGTAGAATGGTGACATTGATGGCTGTATCACATGCAATGAAATGTACACGGTGATTACGATGATAATGTTCACTAATGATTTTATACATTTCAATTGCTTTTAGTATAATCACACACTTTCTAATTAATATTGGTAGAATTTCACACTTTACCGATCTAATTTGACTCAATTGTGGTCCACACTCCACAAAATGGCGATCTTATCATTTATCACAAGGAAAAGAATTATTTGTGGCATGTATCACAATAAATTTGTATTATTTTGCAATATATCACACAGCAATTATGTTGAAACGTGCATTGAACTGATGCTGGTTCAGAATTATGTAATATCAATCGATAGCTAGCGTTCGTTCAGTGGTTCATAAAACCACTTGCCTGTTGGCGTTAACTGTCCGTTGAATATTACAATAACTGCCTGCTATGACTGCTCAGTAATTGTACTGCTGGCGTTGGGTCACTGTGTTCTGACACCAATTCGGGGTCTAGCCTGTCAGCGACTTGTGCGCTGCAGATTCTCAAGACTCCGCTACTTTCGGACTGCACGAAATAACAATTCATGACATTTGCGAAAGGAATGCAATTTATTCAGAGCCGACATTTGAATGGCTCTACGATCGTTATGTTTCATCATCATTCCACAACATGAATGCATTAACGTGATGATAGATGATGCTAGTATTTCACAATCTAAATGAACAGCCCTATGTTTGCCTATGGCCTAGAAAGCTATCGCATTGGTCAAGGATACGTCTGCTCTCTCTACCGTCTCCAGTCAGTCTGTCCACACGCTACACATTGCGTGGACAAGCACGGACACTTTACTCTCCGTGCAGTAGCTATTATTGCGTGCATGGTCTTGCCAGCACGCTGGCTGGTGAGCTCGAGTAACCCGGCATATCACAGTTACTCGCAAGGACCAGCTACCCAATTGCTTGGGGAAAGCCCTCGCGCATATGTACTCGTCGACCTCTGGTCTGACACAAATGTGTCTCGTTGTGAGGCTATTAATAGTACTCGGTGCCTCTCCTGTCTGGTGTCTTCCTACTAGACTAGTGTTACCTCATTGCCTCTGTTAAGGTCTTATTGGGGATGCTGACATATGTATGTATGTATGTATGTATGTATGTATTTATGTATGTACGTATGTATGTATATATGTATGTATGTATGTATGTATGTATGTATGTATGTATGTATGTATGTATGTATGTATGTATGTATGTATGTATGTATGACGAAACGCGTTTATCTGTCTTGGGTCGTAAGGATCCCGCACTATTTTGGCGCGTCATCGGGGGACTTTCCCATCTAAAAATAGACTGAGGGAAGCCGATGGAGGAATTACTATCTAGAATCTTCTCGAAACACCGGAATTTGAGTGACCCGTGAGACTGGGTTTCGCACTAAATTCTCGTGCAGAGAGATCTAGAAATTCTAGGCGGGGAATGACGGTTTCCCGAGAAAGTGTCTTTTCTCAAGAAGCACTCGCTTCCCGTGCGCATTGAGTTGGCACGAAGGGGGAAATTGGCTAAACCAGTCATTCACTTACTTTTGCTCGGAGAGAGCAGACGCAGGCCTGATGTGAGCCATTTTTGTGTTGCGTCTCACCTCAACCATGATTCGGCTGACTGTTATGGAAAGGAAGCTGAGAAGCCCTTGAACAGTTCTGAAGCTGACTGGAAATCTGGTTCAACATTCAGGTATATATTTGTTTAAATCATTTAACTTTGTACGTGTGTAGCACACGCCATTGTTCTAACCTCATTACCTATGCGGATGTCCTTGCATACTAATTAGCAAACCGATCGATAACGCAGTTGACGGCTAATCGTGGATTTGTTTACTGTGGGCTCGCGACTCAGCTGTTAGGAACGCCGGAATGCGTTGTGGGCGATCAGGGTTCAAAATATATGTACCATATATTGCCAATCGTTGCATCTATTAGGTTGCTGTGTTAGAATAAAACATAGTTACTTGTGCCTGATAGAAACTTAGATTTATGTCAGTCAGTTGCTGAAGCCAGAAGAACGGTTAGAAAACCAGGTAAGTTGGTAGGTGGAGATTCAGACAAAACTGTGCTTAGTTACTAAGTAAAGGAAGAACTTAGTTCTGTGCCACCAGGAATGATGTAACTATTGTGTAGTAACTTAATAGTGAATTCATTGTGTGGAACACCGGATTTCTGTGGTAAGGTAAGTTTGCTTTGGTGATATATCTATATATATATGATGTGACATTGTGTATATATATTAGGTCATGACATGTGATACTTCCTGGAGTAATTCCGAACGCCGAATAGCTCGACGCGTGATAACACTGCGTGCCGTCGCGATATAAATATGCGTTCTGAAATCTTGTCTAAGCTACCTTGTTCTTTCATACTGGCGCTAGTGCGAGTGAATGCTAAGGTGCTGGAAGTATGGAAGGATGCAAGGAGGCTGTATGAGACTGGGGAAATATAGGATATGGGGGGAAGTGAAAGCAAGTTATGAAAGTATAGGTTGGTAGACCAAACCAACGATGAAGTTCGATCCGAGCCAAGGCTAAACCACTTGGGAGGGCTGAACTGGAACATTACCCTTGGAACATGTGGGGAACATGTATTTTCAAGAAGGCTTCTTGACTCTAAGGCAGAGTCTGATAAGAAGAGTTGGCTATGGCGTGGGCAGGTGGTCCCACCAGCAAACAGGCTTGTGTACATATTGGATGTGATCATGTACTATTCCTATATCCCGAGGGATGGTATATTGATCAAGATTATGTTTCTTAATGAACATTGATGATGTTAGGAACGAGTCCAGGGACTCTTTACCTATTGTTTAGTTCGATTAAATTAGAACTATGATAACAGCCTTTTATCACTACTGACGTTAGCGACGACTGGTAGATGATTAGGGATAGGTGAGACCTACGATCAGACTCGTCATTCTGATTTCTTGCTCTGTTTGACGGGCTGTTCTGTGAGGCCAGCTGACATTCGTGAACCCATGCTTTACTACTCTCCATATAGAGATAATGCTTTGGTTATATGCATAACTAAGTAGCATGACTGAGGGTTGAGTAGTTATTGGTAGGATGCATGTGGACTAATGTTTGGGCCAGTATACTCTCACCGGTCGCTCTTCCTTTTCAGGAGTTTGCCTGTTGAGGAACGAGTCAACTGTAATTGTCGTTGACAGGAAACCACTTCGTGTGACACAGCGAAGGGTTCGGTTCTTTACTTATCACGCCCGACTCAACCACACCATGTACCCAATGTGATTCACCATGCGTGAAGGGGTGCATCAAGAAATACCAGTGCCCTGAAGGTGCTCGTGTGGGACGTGATGGTTTGTGATGTTTTTCTATAGTAGAAGATACTCTGTTTCAGCCAGGAACATTTCAGCATTTTGAGTAATCATGCTCAACGAAAGGAAACACCTGACCGTATATTATGACGGTGGTTCTGCCTAAACGCGGAAGTAAATGATCTTCAGACACTTGAATGGTTCTTTGGACAGCTATAGTGGCAGGTCTTGAGAAGAACTACACCAGCTATTGACTTGTGGCAAGTGTTACCAGGTGGAAGGGACTATTGATTATAGTCCAACCTGAATTGTTTCCGTGAAATAGATGTCTGATTCTATTAATGTACTGTCTCAGTATGAAGATTATAAACTGTGTTCGAGTAGGACTCAGTGACATTTCAGTTGCCATATCTGATAATACAAGCAGTGTGACTGTGAGAGACCATTGAATTGGTCATTGACATATTCTTCCATCCGTGTTCCTGTGATGTGATGAAGGGACCATTGAATTGGTCATTGACATATTCGTTCAACAGAGTGACTGTGCTATGATTGATGGACCATTCGATTGGTCAGTGACTACTTAGGTTCATCGAAGTCACGAATTCTTGGAGTCAAGTCCAGGAGGATTGTCTCCCAACCAGTGTTGTTAGAGAACTGTATTACCAGTGACTCCGTGGGAGTGATACAGATGCAGTTGGTCCAGTGAAGTGAGGTCCAGCAGTGACTCTATTGTTGTGGATCCACGCTCTGGAGACGGAGTGGTCTCCAAGGTTCTAGTCATCTCACTGGAAGGAAGCCGGGTGAGTGGCGGACTGACTGGACAGGACATCTGCATCCAATCTACTTCTCAACTCCATGATGACAACATTATCTCTGATTCTGTCTCTACTCTATCCTCTATTTGTGTAAATAGATTATTCTATCAGGATGTTCATTTCAGTTCTATATTCTCAAGGGTAGAATAAACTTTATGTAAATTGACTTGCTCTTTGTATAATGATTGAGTGTGGTCTCGGACGATGCCTAAGTGTTCATTGTTCCACAGGTGTAGGTAGTTAGTGGGGGTCTAGAATCTGGAGGGGCTTGTAGACATAATTAACTAATATGAGATCAACCACAGAGTAAAAATGTGTATCTGCCTGTCCCAACCCCTGGGGCTAGAATACACGGGAGTGCCAGAGACACCTCAGGTGTGGTTCACTCTCACTACCCAAGGTGATCTCGTTACAGTATGTATGTATGTATGTATGTATGTATGTATGTATGTATGCATGTATGCATGTATGCATGTATGTATGTATGTATGTATGTATGTATGTATGTATGTATGTATGTATGTATGTATGTATGTATGTATGTATGTATGTATGTATGTATGTATGTATGTATGTATGTATGTATGTATGTATGTATGTATGTATGTATGTATGTATGTATGTATGTATGTATGTATGTATGTATGTATGTATGTATGTATGTATGTATGTATGTATGTATGTATGTATGTATGTATGTATGTATGTATGTATGTATGTATGTATGTATGTATGTATGTATGTATGTATGTATGTATGTATGTATGTATGTATGTATGTATGTATGTATGTATGTATGTATGTATGTATGGGTACGACAAGTATTTTTATCCCCGGGATATATTTTACTAAATTCCTGTGTATGAAAGAAAACGCAGTTAAGTCATATCTCTTTGGCGGCTGAGAGTCTTTGCGATTGAACATCTCAAACAGCGGCGATTGTCTCGTCTGTGTGGCTACCCGAAGACTAGCTAAAAGTTATTCTTCTTCTTCTTTCGTTCGCCTGAATTAAGCCTGTAACTGCAATGTTGTCTATTGTATGAATCCAACAGTCTTTTTTATTTCATTCAGCGGTCCATAGAGTTTATCTTCCACTGTTGTCTCTCTAGGCCAGAAGGTTCGCCTGGATATGTTGTAGTTTGGGCAATCCTGGAGTATGTGCTCTGCTGTCTGCAACGCCAAACCACATGTGCACATGGCTGAGTCACCAATCTTGAATTTTGTATACATGTGGTTGCGTAATCTATTGTGTCCTGTTCTGAGGCGCAGAAGAATGACCTGTTCTGGTCTGCCCATAACGTGGTAGTCGTCTTGAGTAAGGTTTGGTGGCCTTCTGACTGATTTGATCATTCTTTTCTTTTGGTGGTATGTAATAGGCACATCAGGTTGTTCTTCTTTTGCTCCTTCCTTAGCCAATCGATCAGCTCTGTCGTTTCATGTCGATACGTTTGTCATTCCAACTGGTTGCCGGCCTTTACTAGTATGAAGCATTTCTGCAGCGTTAAGGCAGACATTAGCGAATGTCGTACATCTTCTTGTGTATTATGGATGGACATTAATGTCATGGGTTTCAGTGCTCCAGTAACATATCTAGACGATACAAGTTGATATTTCCTCATATAGATTGTGTTTTATTGCTACATGAAAACAAGATTCCCAGTATGTGCTCTTCCATTTATCCACTTCTAGCGGTGGTGTTTTGTGAGTATTCAGACTTCACAATGACGTCTAGTTAGCAACGGATCTTGTTTTGTGTCTCCACCATTCAGTCTTGTAGCAGGACGACTTAGTTGTCGTCACTGTCCATGCTGTTTGTAGCGTTCAGGGTAGAATGGCGTCCATTGTTCATAACTGCAGTGGTCAGTAATTGTCTGCTGTCAATGATCATCATAAACCCAATCATTAGTTTCAGCTTGAAATACGTGATAATCTATATATATAAAATAGAATGCATGCCTGTAAGTATGTATGTATGTATGTATGTATGTATTTTATTTATGCGTTCGCGAACGGTCCATCCGATTGAGATGAAATTTTCTACACGTCTTCTTCTCATTCCCGTGCTGCCAACTGTCATAGTTTGTTAGTGTACAAACAGTTATTTACTTATTTAATATTTCAATTTACATTATAATTTATATATATATAGCGAGGGGACATAACTTTTAATAGCATTGCTGTGTATGTAAAATTGTTGCATTTTTTTCAAATAGGTTGACCTTTTCGCTACAGTTATCTACAGGCATATGCGTTATAATCCTTCTCCTCCTACTCTACTCCTCCTCCTACCCCTCCTCCTCCCTACTCCTCCTCCTCCTCCTCCCATACTCCTAATTCTCCTCCTCCCACTCCTTTTCTTCCTCCTCCCCCCTCCCCCGCCTCCCACTACTCCTCCTCCTCCTTCTCTCCTCCCTCCTCCCCCTCCTTCTCCTCCTTCTCCCTCTTCCCCCTACTCCTCCCCTTCCCCCCCCCTCCTCCCCTCCCTCCTCCAGCCTCTTCCTCCTCCCTCTTCCTTCTCCCCGTTCTCCCCCTCCTCCCCTCCTCCTCCTGCCCCTCCCCTTACTCCTCCTCCTCATCCTCCCCCTCCTACTCCCCCTCCTTCTCCTCCTCCTACCACTCCTCCCCCTCCTCCCGCCTCTTCCTTCTCCTCCTCCTCCCCTTCCCTCTCCTCCTCCCCCTCACTTTCCTCCTCCTCCCCTCCCTCCTCCTCCTCCTCCCTCCTCCTCCAACTCCTCCTCCCTCCTCCTCTTCATTCCTCCTCCTCCTCCCCTCCTCCTCTCCCTCCTCCTCCCCTCCTACTCCCCATCCTCCTCCCCATCCTCTTTCCCCCACCTCCTCCTCCCCCTCCTCCTAATCCTACTCCTCCTCATCCCCTACTCCTCCTCCTCCCTCTCCTCCCTCCTCTTCCTTCTCCTCCTCCTCCTTCTCCTCCCCGCCATATGTGTGCGTGCCTGTGTAAGAGAGAGAGAGAGAGAGAGAGAAAGAGAGAGAGAGAGAGACTATGTCCTGTAACATGCCATTCCATATTTATTGTGTATTTTCATCTTTCACATTATCATTTTGTATGTATGACACTTGATTTTATCATGTATAATATAACATTACTGTAATGTGAGTGAGAGCGTTAGTGTGTGTGTGTGTGAGAGAGAGAGAGAGAGAGAGAGAGAGAGAGAGAGAGAGAGAGAGAGAGAGAGAGAGAGAGAGAGAGAGAGAGAGAGAGAGTTGAATTGCATCACTAATTTTTAAGTTACAAAATGTATATCTACAATTTTTTTCCATTTTCTTTACAGTTTTGCGACAATGCTCACGACAATCGTCACTGTATGTGTGTGTAAAGTGTGGGAGTTTGATCATAATAATAGGTTGGGGGACCGGGGGATGTGTGTGTGGGTGGATTAGTGATGTGTGTGGGTGGGCTCAGGATGTGTGGGTGGGAGGGGTGGGTTTGTATGGGTGGGTAGGGGATTTGCGTGTGGGTGGGTGGGGGATTTGTGTGTGGGTGCGTGCGAGATGTATGGGTGTATGGGGAGATGTGTTTGTGGGTGGGGATGTGTGTTTGTCTAGGTGGTTGTGGGTGAGTGGGTGGAGGAGGATATGTTGGTGGATGATTGATGGTGGGTTATGGGATGGGTGGGGGTATATGTGTGGGTGAGGAGATGTGGGTGTGGGGATATGTGGTGGGTGGGAGATGTGTGCAGGTGGGGGTGGTTGTGGGTTTGGGGATGTGTGTGTGGGTGAGGGATGTGTATGGCTGTGGGTTTTTGGGTGGATGGGTGAGGAGTGTGTGTGGGTGAGAGATGTGTGGGTGAATGTGTGTGGGGGATGTGTGGGGGTTGGGGGAAGGTGCGTGATGGGTGTGGGTGATGGATTTGGATATGTGTTGGTGGGTGGGGGATATGCCTGGCTGGGTGGGGGTGTGTGTGTCTGGATGGAGGATTTATGTGTGGGTAGTGAGGGTGATTGTAGTTGGAGGATGTGTGGATGGGTAGGAGATGTATGGATAGATGTGTGTGTGGGTGAGGGATGTGTCTTTGGGATGTGTGTGTGGGTGTGGTATTGTGTGGGAGGGGATCTGGGTGTGGATAAATGATGTTTGTGTGGGTGGGTGAAGGTGTGGTTGGGTTTGTGGGTGGGTGAAGGATGTGTGTGAGGGTGGGGGATGTGTGCTTAGATGGGTGGTTGGGATGTGTGAGTGTGGGTGGGTAGATAGGAGATGTATGTGTTGATGAGTGGGTAAGAGATGTGTGGGTGTTAGTGGTTGAGGGATAAGTACGTGTGTCTAGGGATGTCTGAGGGGATGAATGTATGGGGTGTGTGTGCGTGGATGGGAGGTGTGTGTTTGTGAATGGGGAATGTGTTTATGGGTGGGGATGTGTGTGTATATGGGTAGGGGTGTGTGGTTAAGGGATGTGTGGCTGGGGGAATGGGTGGATGGAGGATGTGTGGTTGGGTGGAAGATGTGTGGTTGGGTAGAGGATGTGTGGGTCCGTGATTGTATATGAGTAAGGGTGTGTGGTTAAGGGATGTTTGGTTGGGGGATGGGTGGGTAGAGGATGTGTGGGTGGGTAGAGGATATGTGGGTGGGTGATTGTGTGCAGGATAGGAGATGGTGGGGGATGTTTGTAGGTGTGGGCTCGGGATCTGTGAGTGGGCTGGGGGAGATGGAAGATTATGTGGGTGAGTGCGGAATTTGTGTGTGGGTAGGTGCGGAATATGTGAGTTGACGGGGAGATGTGTGTGTGGCTGATGAATGCGTGTTTGGTTGGGTGGTTGGAGGTGTGTGGGTGGAGGAGGATATTGGCTGAGTGATTGATGGTGGGAAATGGGACGGGTAGAGGATATGTGAGTGGGTGGGGAGATGTGTGTAGGTGGGGGATGTGTGGGTTATTGAATGTATGTGTGCTTGGGGTGTGGGTGGATAGGATGTGTGGTGGGTGAGAGGTTTGTGTGGGTGGGGAGATGTGTAGGTGTAGGGATGTGGTGGATGGGTGGGGGAATATATTGTATGTGTGTGTGGTTGGGTGGGGGTGTTGGAGTGAATGGGGGATGTGTGGGTGGGTGGTGGATGTGTCTCATAACATAGTAATATGCATTGTTTATGTCTACAAAATTCATGTGACAATGTTTTTTTCCTATGCACTGTTGATGAAAGAAAGATGAGTGATTGGAAGGGCCGAATGTAAGACGGGCCTGCGTGCCCAATTTGTTACCCTTTGAAAATAAAGTCCGTTCGTTCGTTCGTTCGTTCGTTCTCCTCCTCCCCATCCTCCTCCCCTCCTCGACCTCTCCCTCCCCCTCCTCCTCCCCTTCATTCTCCCCTTCATCCTCCCCTCCTCCTCATTCTCCTCCTCCCCTTCCCCGCTCCTCTTACTCCTGCCTCTCCTCCTCCTCCCCCTCCTCCTCCTCCCACTCCTTCTCCTCCCCTCATCCTCCCCCTCCTTTCCCCTTCCCCCTCCTCCTCCTTCTTTTTCTTCTTCTGCTGCTGCCGCCGCTCCATTTACCCAAGTTAATTGTTGGGGGAAGATGTAAAGATCTTTCAAGCGCTCTTTCTAATAATAGACAGACAGACAAATAGATAGTCGGGAACGGGAACGGGAGCTTATATGACTACTTATATGAATTAAATGAGACGCTCCCCACCAGGAGCTGGGCGAAGCCGGGCCGGGTCAGCTAGTGCTTACTAAATCTGACTTCTGTTGATTTATGTTCGTTCAATTATGTAGCACATGCAATGTGCCAGCCACAAATTTTATGGTTAGAATTGTCATCACATTCTAAAATGGATATTAATTACATTGGATATTGCATCCGTTAAATTGACTGCTATAATTCTGAGAAATTATCCACCACGTGAAGTCACAGACCGGAAATCTAAGGCAATTAATAAGTTCAATTTATATTATAAACTATTCACCTTTCTTGTTCTGTGTTTCATTTGAAATCCTATATGCTATCTTTGAACTAACTATTTTCATTACATGATCTTCATTTGTATACTCCAAGAAATGTAATGTGTTGTCTCTCTTGTTAGTTAAAAAAACATTGAAACTATTTACGTCCCTTTAATATTCTATTTATGTGACTTTCTTCGTTTTTACTTATGAAACATTACGATGATCGATGCCTTTTAATTTAGTCAATGCTTATACTATCCATCATGTGTCATGCCGGTAAACGTGGGCGATCATGTTTTGCCATCTCACTCGATCACCAGAGTCGTGGATCAGCTCCGTGTTTCTGTCTCGACCACGTACCGAGGCCAAGCCATCCAGGTATTTGCTTCTAGGTCTTCCCCTTGGTCTGTTCCCTTCGATCTTACCATTGTCACCAAGTTCTCCAATTCATTTCTTCTCATAACATGCCCAAACAATTTTGACTGTCTACGTCTAATGTCTCTAATCAGTTCACGATCTTCATTTGTTTCTTGAACGACTTGTTCACTGGTCCTTCTGGCTGTCCATAGTATTCTTTGCATTTTTCTCAGAAACCACATTTTTTGCAGCCATCAGATGCTTTTCATCTTGACTGCTCATTGTCCAAGCTTCACATGCATATAAAAGTACAGGTTCTATGTAGCATCTCAACACTCTTTTTCTCGTTTCAATTGACATCTTTTTATTGGTCAGTATGGTTTTTCATCTTGCTTTCATCTATCTTTCATCTATCAACATGGCTACTTTTGTCATGGCGATTCTTGTTCTAATCTCTTCAAAGCATCTCCCTTCAGATTTTATTACTGTTTCGAGATAATTGTACCTATTCACCAGTTGAAGAATATTCCCATTTACTTGTATATTACATTGTGGTATGTCGTTCTTCCTAGTGATGACCATAATCTGTGTCTTTTTACAATTTAATTCTAGCCCTAGTTGTTCACTATGTGCAACAACTACATCTACTAAATGTTGCAGGTCCTGTTCATTGTCTGCAATCAAGACTGTGTCATCTGCACATCTAATGTTATTGATGCATCGTCCCCCAATGTTGATTCCTTCCAAATCTTCAATATTTCTGAAAATACTTCCACTGTACAGGGAAAACAGATCTGGAGACATTACACATCCCTGTCTCACACCTCTCTTAATAGGCTGATATTGGCCTACTTCATTATCAACTCTCATGGCAGAGTGTTGTTTCCAATATATTAGTTAGTTAGTTAGTTAGTTAGTTAGTCGACAGATCATCCTCGTTGCACATCGAACCATTCAGTCCATAAGTGCTCGGATCCCCTCCTCAGCAAATCCCGCAGCGTGTAGCGGCTAACGACGCCAGTTCTGTGTTGGTTTATCAATCTTCTTTGGCTTCCTGCGTAGTGTTCTTATTTGGCCACCCCTCTTTTAATTAGTCTCACTTTAAAAAGTCTCACTTCTCGTAGAGCATTCAGAATGTCAGCCTGGTCCATGGCGCGTCCGCCCTCCACAGTAGCCTCACCAGCGAGCTTGTCAGCCCGCTCATTTCCTTGTACTCCCACATGACCTGGCACGAAGATGAAACTAATCTTTGCCAGCCGAGACCGCTTCAGAGGCAGCAACCATTCTCTTCGGATCGACCCCTCCTCTATCCTCTTGATCATGTTCATTGAGTCGCTAAGGAAACAAGCCCTAGTGAATGTCTGTGTCTCGAGCCATGTTATTGCTTTACTTACTGCCATGACTTCCATGGTCAGGCTACTTGTGGTTTCAGTGAAAGCACCAGAGTCCTCCTTCACAATTCTCCCTCCGGCGCGAGCTGTAAAGGCCCATGAGCTTCTCACATGTCGGACGACCGACCCATCTGTGTAGATAACCGCGTCACCGTCTAGCGAATTCTCGAAAATCAACGCTTGTACTTCCGCCTCCACAGCAGCCGGATTTTCTTGTCTGCATTTTCTATCTAGTTGGATGCAAACTGAAAAGGATGTGCAGAAGTCTGTTGGCACTTGCACCCACTCCTCGCCAGGTTCTAAGTCCTCAAGTGAACACACCTGTTGAAGAATGTCTTCGGCTTGACCCATCCACGACCGTCCTCTTTTTAACCTGCTGCCCGTCACCTTCCTAATTTCACTATGCAGTGGATGTTGTGTGTTTGCGTTAATTCTGAGGTAGGCGCGTGCCCTGCAAACTTGTATTCTCTTTTCAATGGTTGGAAAATCAAGAAGGTAGCGCATCGCCCTGCATGCTGTATCTCTTGTACATCCACGAATAATGCGCATAGCTTCATTCTGTATCCTTTCCATCCTTTCTATCTGCTTATGGCTGAGAGTCAGGATTGCCATTGCATACTCCAAAACTGACATGACCAGCCCCTCGTACAGAAGACATAGATGGCGCTGCTCACAGTTTGCTGCCGCCATCACCCGCATCGCTGCCAAACCCCGCTTGGCCTTTGTTATCACCTGGTCTATGTGCACATTATAAGCAAGGCTTCGATCAAACCGTATCCCCAGGTAATTCATTGCCTGCGTTCTTTCCACCGTCTCTGAACACAGCATTACAGTTGGTGTTGGATTGTTGACAATATGATTATTCAACGAGAACCAAGTCACTGTTGCCTTTGTTGGGTTGACCATTGCCCCAGCTTCATCACACCAAGTACTTATGCGATTGAGTTCGGTTTTGTAGTTCCACAGCAACCTCCTCTCTATCCTTACCCTGACGATACACTAAAACATCATCGGCATACGACAATGTCCTGCCAGGTCCAGTGATCTACTCACTGGTGATTCTCACTGTGTAGGCGTTGAACAGTACCGGAGATAATGGTGATCCCTGTGGTAGGCCAGGATATATTGTTGTTGGTTCCGAAGTCCAACTGCCACATCTAAAAACTACTTTCCGTTGGAAGAGGGCTGCAGCGATCCAACTAAGGAGGAATGGACTTACGTTTAGTTCAAGAAGCTGAAACATTAAAAAATCCAGTGGTACTCTGTTGTATGCGTCCTCAAGATCAATCGCTGCAGCAACGGTTTCAGTGCCTGAGTGGAAACCTTCATAGACATCATGGGCAAAGACTGCTGCAATGGTCCAGGTTTCTCTTTTTGGACGGTACCCACCCAGGGTAGGTGGGAAAACACCTTGCCTCTCTAGTTGGCTTGATATTTTCCTGGCAATTACCTTCTCCAGCAGCTTGCCTATTGTATTCTGCATGGTTATAATTCGATATCCCTGAATTTTTGTGTGGTCTTTGTCAGGCTTCGGCAAGGGAATCAGATAGCTGTGTAACCATTCCTCCTTGATGCTAGCACTCCCTATACTGTTGTTGTACATGTCTGCTAGTTTCTCTAGCTCATTGTCGGTACACCTATTTATGTCGTCGTATCTTATGCCATCAGGACCTGGAGCACTGTTTTTTGATCGTCGAAGCACAGCCTTGATTTCTTTCACTGTCACTGTGTCTTCATCCGAAGCGTTCTGGGCCTTGCACCTGTCTGAGGTGACCTCCTTGGCCAGATTTCGGCCTTCCATGTCTGTCTGGTTGCTCTGCTCAAGGTAGCGTTCAAAGAGGGCTTTGCCCTTGTCCTCGTCAGTCCTCTGCCAGGTGAGGTCAGCACCTTGGAAGTCAGAAATGCTCTTATTTTTGACTACACCACTCATGCTTTTATGTAGTCGCCAGAACTAAGAACTATGTTTCCAATATATGTATTTTACAAGTCTAAGGTCCTTTCCATCAATTTGTAGATCTTCAAGCATCCTTATCATGTTGACATGTCTCACTTTATCGAAAGCCTTTGTGTAGTCAATAAAGCAAAGGTGTAGATCTGTGTTAACTTCTAGAACGTGCTTATACATGCAATACTAAAGTAGAATCTCGGAAGTGGCAGTGTCTCATTGGATGTGTTTTCACCGGGATAATGTTATTTTATGAGGGATTCCAATGCTAAATGCTTGTTGAGTTGCTTTGAGCTAAGAACTGACATGACTGCACATAGGACAGTCCCATATGCTCTCCGTCCCCTCGTTCATCAATCAGCTCAGAGTCACACTACTAATCGTCCCCACTGGTATCTGTTTGAAAGTTCTCCTGTCTGTCTTATCAGTTTTGAGACACTACCAGAGTCCCTGCCAATCCCCGGCAATCTCATCATTTAAACACACGGGTTCTCAATCTGTTCCTCCACCTTCTCTACATGGTCACACACATCCACCATGACATGCGTTCTCTACCAGCCTATCCGCCTGTTCACCCCCCAGCACTCCCGCAATACCAGGGCAAAAATATCCATTCAATTCCAAAAAAATATGTGATCTTTGAAGCCAAGTGAGACATTCCATACGAAACATTCCTTTCTCCACTTTACTAAGCATACTCCTTGCCTCCGTTATGAAGACAATGTGTGTTTCAGTGGTTTCCTCTAACCAACAGAATGCCGATGTGGCTGCTTCCACCTATATTCTTATGCTGGAGGTCGCAGCCTCATATGCCATAGTCTCCAGATTAGGAACACTATATGCGGCATTGGAGCACAGGGTGCAACATAAATAATGACCACGGTTCAAATTTGAGATCAATAATGGGATCTGCCCCAACCTTATCTAGAACCCTTGTGACCAGGTCAAGTACACCGGATGTAATGAGCACAGCAAGTCTATACCACATCCCTAAACCAGACAGGACATGATGCAGTGGCAGTGACAACAGTGAAACAACACAAACCATAAACCATGATATGGAGAGCTTCGGCCATTAACTTATCCGAGAATCCAGGAATGTCTCACCCTTCCCCCTTTCCCCCTTTTACAACAACGACTGGTAGAAATTCATGCAATAAAACAATAAAATGCAACATATGAATGCACACAATAAATGCACATTAATCAATAATGTATATACACACTCTCTCATGTTGTTCACTCTCACACTGGCTACTCAGACAGTCAAACACAATATCAAGACTGGCCAGGTTCCCCCATGCCAGATAAACAGCAGTTATACTGGTAACTGGACATCACATTCAGGCATTTCTGATCTCACGGACTTCAAAGAACACAGCACCTTTGCATTGACAATCATCAGACATCCTTACACAAGGCAAGTCAAGCCACCATTCTTACATAGTTCACATTTGCGAAGCTCCATTACTTCAGCTCATTCACCTCAGTTATTGCCATCTTCATCCACCTCAGTCCCACGTCATCATTATGTGTGATCTATAGTCGTGTGAGGACATGCACCTTATAGTGGAATCGACATCACCTGTGTCTGCCCACCCGAGACACAAATACTCTGACTCAGGTGACAAGACAGATGTACATCACAATCATCATAATCACCATTCCATCTGATACTGTAAGGTGATAAGATATTGAGAATCAGTCACACTATGTGCATCCTCCTATGCACAAGAGTGCATGCTCTTGCAAGCTAGAGTCCTGGGACTAACCTCTAATGGTGTGTGATAGTCTTTTGTGTAAATATTGACTATAAAGAACTCGGCAAATCTAGGGAAGTCCCGGAGAGGTAATAAAACCCACCTGCAATTTATTCATTCCAAGAGAACCTGTAATCGCTCAAAGCCCCCCCCCCCCCCCCCCCCCCCAAAAAAAAAGCCCCAACTAATCAATGATGGACTTGGGAACCTGGATCGTTAACATGTGAAAATTGTAGTTAATTACCCATTCAAATTCACCCAGCCCATTTATTCGTAAACATTTGCATTGTGTTAATTAAATAGTAATCAAACACAAAGTAAAATGTGTGACAGTACAATCAAATGGATATAAGAGTTATGTAAGGTTGTCAAGTTTAATGAACTCTAAAATTAGCAGAAAGTATGGAGAAGAGAACAACATTAGTTCACCAATAACACACATACATGTCATGAGTTATTCAAGACATCAAACATGATGTGTGAGGTAACATTATTTGCCTCCCCATCTTGTCCCACCTGAGATAAATGTCATGAGTTATTCAAGACATCAAACATGATGTGTGAGGTAACATTATTTGCCTCCCCATCTTGTCCCACCTGAGATAAATGTCATGAGTTATTCAAGACATCAAACATGATGTGTGAGGTAACATTATTTGCCTCCCCATCTTGTCCCACCTGAGATAAATGTCATGAGTTATTCAAGACATCAAACATGATGTGTGAGGTAACATTATTTCCCTCCCCATCTTGTCCCACCTGAGATAAATGTCATGAGTTATTCAAGACATCAAACATGATGTGTGAGGTAACATTATTTGCCTCCCCATCTTGTCCCACCTGAGATAAATGTCATGAGTTATTCAAGACATCAAACATGATGTGTGAGGTAACATTATTTGCCTCCCCATCTTGTCCCACCTGAGATAAATGTCATAAGTTATTCAAGACATCAAACATGATGTGTGAGGTAACATTATTTGCCTCCCCATCTTGTCCCACCTGAGATAAATGTCATGAGTTATTCAAGACATCAAACATGATGTGTGAGGTAACATTATTTGCCTCCCCATCTTGTCCCACCTGAGATAAATGTCATGAGTTATTCAAGACATCAAACATGATGTGTGAGGTAACATTATTTGCCTCCCCATCTTGTCCCACCTGAGATAAATGTCAAATGTCTGTGATCTGTCAAATAAAGATTTTCCTCTGACAATGCTGAACACTTTACACTTGTGTTCATGCTAGAATCACTGAAGGAAAAGATAAATGTTCTATTTTGATAAAACCATTCCTTCTTCTTTATAACAGCATTTCATGGAGTTTTAGAGGAGAGTTTGGTATACAGCTGTTATACCCGACATGGTAGTAACTAAAGCAATAGTTTGGTATACAGCTGTTATACCCGACATGGTAGTAACTAAAGCAATAGTTTGGTATACAGCTGTTATACCCGACATGGTAGTAACTAAAGCAATAGTTTGGTATACAGCTGTTATACCCGACATGGTAGTAACTAAAGCAATAGTTTGGTATACAGCTGTTATACCCGACATGGTAGTAACTAAAGCAATAGTTTGGTATACAGCTGTTATACCCGACATGGTAGTAACTAAAGCAATAGTTTGGTATACAGCTGTTATACCCGACATGGTAGTAACTAAAGCAATAGTTTGGTATACAGCTGTTATACCCGACATGGTAGTAACTAAAGCAATAGTTTGGTATACAGCTGTTATACCCGACATGGTAGTAACTAAAGCAATAGTTTGGTATACAGCTGTTATACCCGACATGGTAGTAACTAAAGCAATAGTTTGGTATACAGCTGTTATACCCATAATGGTAGTAACTAAAGCAATAGTTTGGTATACAGCTGTTATACCCATAATGGTAGTAACTAAAGCAATAGTTTGGTATACAGCTGTTATACCCGACATGGTAGTAACTAAAGCAATAGTTTGGTATACAGCTGTTATACCCGACATGGTAGTAACTAAAGCAATAGTTTGGTATACAGCTGTTATACCCGACATGGTAGTAACTAAAGCAATAGTTTGACTGGAGACACAGATTGTAACCAACAAGGTAGTAACTAAAGCAATAGTTTGACTGGAGACACAGATTGTAACCAACAAGGCAGTAACTAAAGCAATAGTTTGACTGGAGACACAGATTGTAACCAACAAGGCAGTAACTAAAGCAATAGTTTGACTGGAGACACAGATTGTAACCAACAAGGCAGTAACTAAAGCAATAGTTTGACTGGAGACACAGATTGTAACCAACAAGGCAGTAACTTAAGCAATAGTTTGACTGGAGACACAGATTGTAACCAACAAGGCAGTAACTAAAGCAATAGTTTGACTGGAGACACAGATTGTAACCAACAAGGCAGTAACTAAAGCAATAGTTTGACTGGAGACACAGATTGTAACCAACAAGGTAGTAACTAAAGCAATAGTTTGACTGGAGACACAGATTGTAACCAACAAGGCAGTAACTAAAGCAATAGTTTGACTGGAGACACAGATTGTAACCAACAAGGCAGTAACTAAAGCAATAGTTTGACTGGAGACACAGATTGTAACCAACAAGGCAGTAACTTAAGCAATAGTTTGACTGGAGACACAGATTGTAACCAACAAGGCAGTAACTAAAGCAATAGTTTGACTGGAGACACAGATTGTAACCAACAAGGCAGTAACTAAAGCAATAGTTTGACTGGAGACACAGATTGTAACCAACAAGGCAGTAAGTTAAGCAATAGTTTGACTGGAGACACAGATTGTAACCAACAAGGCAGTAACTTAAGCAGTAGCCTGACATGGGACACAGGCACACCACACCCGACATGGCAGTCAATTACAGCAGTAGCATGTCTTGAGACACAAATTTTGACTAGACATGACAGTAACTAAAGCAGTAGTCTGACTAGAGAAACATATTGTATCGCAACATGGCAGTAACTACAGCAGTAGTCTGACTAGAGAAACATATTGTATCGCGACATGGCAGTAACTAAATCAGTAGACTGACTAAACAAATATGTTTGCATATTCTTTACAGGACATCGCTGTCAATATCAGCATATTTCAGCTGATTGTTGATTTCTTGGCAAGATTACGCTCAGAAGCTTGCCATTGCTTTCTGAGCGGCCGGCTCACATACCCCTTAAGTTACCGACGCGATTCGAACCACTGCTGATTCTCACCTTCGTCACGTTACTTACGAGAGTACACGAGATTACGGAGAAAAGTCTCTACCCTCTAGGCCAGGAAGCCGGCAGTAGACTGACTAGAGAAACATATTGTATCGCGACATAGCAGTAACTAAAGCAGTAGCCTGACTAGAGAAACATATTGTATCACGACATAGCAGTAACTAAAGCAGTAGACTGACTAGAGAAACATATTGTATCACGACATAGCAGTAACTAAAGCAGTAGCCTGACTAGAGAAACATATTGTATCACGACATAGCAGTAACTAAAGCAGTAGACTGACTAGAGAAACATATTGTATCACGACATAGCAGTAACTAAAGCAGTAGCCTGACTAGAGAAACATATTGTATCACGACATAGCAGTAACTACAGCAGTCGCCTGACTTTCGGCAATGATTGCAAATGGACCTGACAGTAACTAAAGCAGTAGCACTAGTCTGATTAGAGACACAGCTTTTATCTCATCACGATTTCTCGACGAATCAATACGCATGACCAGGAAGCTAGAGATGGGCTGGGCATGAAAACAGTGATGGTGAGATCATGCAAGGTCCTAGATAAAATTAATTGAAGTATTAGACACATTACAGGATGATGATAAAAACTAAAATGGACACACATGAAAAGAATATTTTACTTTACAAAGGCAGTCTTACTGACATGAACAGCGGAAGACAATTGAAGAATGCTGAGGTAGATTTTTATTGAACCATCTACTCACAAGAAGATAATCGAATGCATGGAAGATACAGTCCCCGTAAAATCCTTACAAGTACATATAATAATTAGCTTGATACCCAACCTACTACCATCTGACAACACTTCCACTATACTATCGAATAATTAGCTTGATACCCAACCTACTACCATCTGACAACACACCCACACCGGACTGTGTATAAAGCTCTAACGCTTCTGTTATTATTCGTCGAGATAACCACATAGGGAGACAGTCGGACATCACTGAAAATATGAATCTCTTTAAACAAATTCAAAATATCATGAGCTATCAGAAGTGACCATTGTTATCAATGTCGGTAATGTGTGTAAATAATGCAAAGAGAGTTGATGAAAGAAATAAAGACGAGGCAAGTGAACGATTTCGGCCACGCTAAAAGACATAACACACTTATAAAAATCGTACTTGCAGGTAAGGTTAAAGGCAATCAAGTAAGAGGTTGAAAACGATATAAGTGTAAAGATACCATCAGGAGGATGGACAAATAACAGTATGACAGAATGTACAAATAAGGCGAGGGACAATGTTGGAGATTCATTGCAGCCTACCATCATTGTGGAGACGGCGTCTGATTGACTGAAGAGTGGTTTATAGTTATAAACACAGCAGTCCCTGATGAAAAAAAAATACTTCTTGATGATTTATGTGTAGGTGCTCTTGCAGAAATTCACGGGATGAATGGAGACTACTGAAGCAAGTAGAGGAGACCAGAATGCGCTGAAAGGAACATCATTGTGCATGGCTGGAGGTTCTTGTCTGTATGAAACACCAACCGTTAATCTTGGTGTCTATGACTCCACATCCCAACATTCTCATAGACGCTTGATTTCGCTCAGCAAATGTTGAGAAGAATACATCTTGATGGTTCCAGTATCACGCTGATTGTAACCAGCTCATCTCCGTCCACTCATCAGACGCTCCTAGCTGGGCCCACGCTTGCATCCACAATCAAACATCTGGTAAGTATTTTGTGTGTGTGTGTGTGTTGTCTTTTGTGTTTTACTTCCTGTTTTGCGTCTTGTTTTGTTTTGTTTGTTTTATGTTATGTTTTTTTTCTTTTTTTGTGTGTGTGTGCGTTTTGTTTTGGGTGTTGTATTTTGTTTTGTGTTTTGTATTTTGGTTTGTTATTTGTTTTGCGTGTTTTTTTTTTATTGTTATGGTAGTTTTTTTTTTGCATTTTGTTGTGCGTGTGGCTGTGTATGTGTGTGTGCGCGCGTGCGTGTGTGCGTGTGTGTGTGTGTGTGTGTGTGTGTGTGTGTGTGTTCAGCCGTGATGATAACCTCGCCATTGGCCGTAGGCTCGGGTTCGCATCTAAAATGGTGTTAACAATTGACATGGACAGGGCAATTAGTTGCAGTCCTCTAAAGCACGTCGCACGAAACCCCATCGACTGTTGGCTGTTTGCAACTCATGGGAACGTTTATGTTAAGCAGATTACCATTGCATTCTGAACGACGGCCGCTTATACCATTGTATTGAAACCAAAGCAAGGCGGTCTGTTTCCCAATATCCAGTTGCTGTGATTCTAACGCGGTCTAAAGTGTTGTTTAAAAAAGTGTGTTGGCTATCGTTAACTCATTTTCTATGCAAAATTCAATTAATTTGTCACCTGCATCATTTCTATTCCCCAATCAAAATTTTCCCAAAACGTGTACTCCACTCTGTCCAAGGGTGTACCGTAGAATAACAGAGGAAACGAGGCATCTTACATTTGCTTTGACAGGGTATACCCCTACCCCGCTAAACGTCCTGATGTCTTAGGGATTGCAATAAATGTATACTGACATTATTCATGGGGTATATCTCCAGTATCATATAGTGTAGTCAGCAGTCTGGTGATATACCCCATCTGGATAATACAGTCAGTTGAGGGGAAACCAGTGCCATGCCAATAGTACTGTCCACATCTCCTACTGGGCTTGCAATTCTGGTAACACAGTCATTTTTAATGCAGACAAGGTTGATGCTTTAAAGTCCCTCATACAGCTTAACCCATTAGTTTGTTGGACATCATATTTCCCCATGAGCTGCCTTTGGTATTGAATTCCCATTGAAAATGACATGTTGCTCGTGACGCACAATCTTACTGAGACACTGCCACCTCTTTAATCTACGCTCGCATTGCAGTCATAAGCACTGATCAACATAAAACGGTTCGATCAATGCAATGTTTGATAGTTAAAAAAATAGACACATTATACTACGAAATGCTAGGATCATGGGACATAAACAGAATCACTGTTTACATAAACAAGGGAGAAAAGGAAATTAATGTGTTGGAGTATATAAATAAAGGCTGCGTAATGAAATTAGTTAGCTAATAGATAGCATTGTAAGGTTTTATTAAAATCTACAAGCCTTAAGTTGAATAGCAACTAAAATAATTGTAAGTTATTTTAATATCTTAGATTTCCAGAATGTGACCTCACATAGTAGATAATATATCGGCAGAAGTGTAGTCTAGCTCGGGATAACATATCTAGTGTAATATCCACTACTTTGGAGAGTTGTATCAATGTTGATTTTTGACATTGTTTGGCAGGCACGTGTACACGTGCCTCAAAATGATATCAAATTTGGTGGCAGAAATATGATGATAGGGAGAAGAAACAGGTAAAACCTATGTCCATCCATACTACCCAAGTGGACGTACACCAGTCGCTGATGACTGATGTGTATGGTGTTTATGGAGGATTAAAGAAAAAAAAAGCTGCCTAAATAGGCAACCTTGTATGTAGAGTATGCGTACACCAGAATTAACAGCGATATTTTCATGTATTCGGTTTTGGACATGTAGATCGTGAACTAGATTACAACTGTCTATACAAACGCCAGTTTGTTCTTCTCATGGGACCTTAGATCTCTGACTCACACATTATTACACAAGGGGCTGCCATGCTACTGTACAATTGTACCGTTACTTTTCCATGTCTACCGAAGTCAAATAGCAGCAACCGATGTATAAGGTGATTTTTATTTTAAAGTAAATAATAATAATAATAATAATAATAATAATAATAATAATAATAAAGCCCCATATCAAGAACCTGCTGTATGTATATGTAGAAATATGACATCACGAAGGAATAGGTGGCCATTGGCAGCATCTTCACGTGTCCTGACATCTGGCCTAGCCGTTCATGTCTCTCCACAGATATCTGTTACTGGTGTCCTGACATCTGGCCTAGCTGTTCATGTCTCTCCACAGATATCTGTTACTGGTGTCCTGACATCTGGCCTAGCCGTTCATGTCTCTCCACAGATATCTGTTACTGGTGTCCTGACAACTGGCCTAGCCGTTCATGTCTCTCCACAGATATCTGTTACTGGTGTCCTGACATCTGGCCTAGCAGTTCATGTCTCTCCACAGATATATGTTCTCTCCCCCCCCCCCCTCCACCCAAGTCACCAATGTCGCAGATCTTTTAAATGATACCACCGGGCAAACGTTGAAGCGAAACAGGTCTTGGATGGTAAAAGATGAAGACATAAATCGTCAGTTGTGTGGAAGGGGCAGGGTAGCTTGTGGATAACAGAGGTTAATGGGGCTATATAACAAAGAAGCATTACTCAGAGTTACAGTAACATTGGGTCGAGGGTGCCGATAATGTGCAGGGGGTGTAGCATTCGTGTCTGTGTAACGGCTGACATCAGACAACTCACAGCCAGGCGATGCAATCATGTGCGCGGATAGCTCTGTGTTAGAAGGAACAGAAGACTCAGTTGGCTGTTGTTTGTGTTGCGTATTTACAAGTGGAGACAGTTAATAGAGGAAAGCTTAAAATATACAACAGCTAGTTAATTTCTTTGAAGGTATCCTTATTAATCTGTATATCCGTTGACAATGCTCTCTTCATCACTCTTCCATAAAACCGCAACCCCCACATATTTTCACAATTCCTCGCGTGTCTACTAATTGTCTATGATTTGCTTTCACATATCAGAATTAGCTCAAAATAGCTCTGACGATCTACTGTCCCTGTCTCGATGAAGATAAATTGCATGTATATATTCTTCATGTGACTAAATGCTGCTTTTCATTCGTCATTTGTTTGGCGTCTGTGGCTGAGAGGTAGTGAACTTTCATAATCAGCAACATGCGATTTTGAATCACAACATTTTTGAGCGTCGATCGTTCAGAAAGAAATGGCAAACTACTGAACGCAAAACTGTCTAGTAAATCACACACAGTATATTTTCAGCGGTGTAGTATCACAGTCTGATATTCTGAAATACTTAGCATATTTATTGTTTTCAGTGGTGTAGTATCACAGCCTGATATTCTGAGATACGTAGCATATTTATTGTTTTCAGTGGTGTAGTATCACAGCCTGATATTCTGAGATACGTAGCAAATTTATTGTTTTCAGTGGTGTAGTATCACAGCCTGATATTCTGAGATACGTAGCATATTTATTGTTTTCAGTGGTGTAGTATCGCAGCCTGATATTCTGAGATACGTAGCATATTTATTGTTTTCAGTGGTGTAGTATCACAGCCTGATATTCTGGGGTACGTAGCATATTTATTATTTTCAGTGGTGTAGTATCACAGCCTGATATTCTGAGATACGTAGCATATTTACTGTTTTCAGTGGTGTAGTATCACAGCCTGATATTCTGAGATACGTAGCATATTTATTGTTTTCAGCGGTGTAGTATCACAGCCTGATATTCTAAGATCCGTAGCATATTTATTGTTTTCAGTGGTGTAGTATCACAGCCTGATATTCTGAGATACGTGGGCATATTTATTGTTTTCAGTGGTGTAGAATCACAGCCTGATATTCTGAGATACGTAGCATATTTATTGTTTTCAGTGGTGTAGTATCACAGCCTGATATTCTGAGATACGTGGGCATATTTATTGTTTTCAGTGGTGTAGTATCACAGCCTGATATTCTGACATACGTAGCATATTTATCGTTTTCAGTGGTGTAGTATCACAGCCTGATATTCTGAGATACGTAGCATATTTATTGTTTTCAGCGGTGTAGTATCACAGCCTGATATTCTGAGATCCGTAGCATATTTATTGTTTTCAGTGGTGTAGTATCTCATCTCATCTCATCTCATCATGTTCCTCTTGTACCTTGCGGTGTCGAGGTGAAGTATAAACTTCGTAAGAGTGCCCGGTTATGGGCTTCGTATATCGACATTCCCATGGATTCTGTTATTCCCTCCGTCCAACGTTTACGTGGTCGGCCTCTTCCTCTGTTTCCATCTGGTCTGTACATCATTGCTTGTTGTGGCATGCTGTTGACTGGTAACCTACTTGCATGGCCAAACCATTTGACTTGCTGCTTTCTAATAAAATCTAGAGCAGCTTTAACCCCCACTTTAGTCCTGATTTCTTCATTTCTGATCTTATCTCTTCTTGATACGTTGAGTAGTCTTCTCAGGAACCTCATTTCTGTTGTTGTGATTTTTCTTTTCTCTTTTTCTGTCATTGTCCAGGTTTGGCATTGGTAGCACAGAGTTGGTAGGAAGATTGTGTTGTAAAGTGCTTTCTTAGTAGTTATTGATACATGTTTGTTCTTTAGTATTGGTGCCATTTGTCCAATGAGTTGATTTGCCTTATTGCACCTATTTTCGATCTCGTCTTCTGATCTGCCATTTGATGATATTATACTTCCTAGGTACTTGAAGCTCTTTACTTGTTTCAAGGGATGTTCGTTTAGGTGAATTGTTGCTGTTTGTTCTTCTTTAGTTATAGTCATTACCTCTGTTTTGCTTGTGCTAATTTTCATGTTATGTTCCCTACACATTTCGTTTAGACTATTCATGTGGTCTTGTAATTCAGCTTCTGATTTTGCTATTAGTGCTTGGTCGTCCGCAAACAGGAGTTCTCTAATGGTTAGATTTGCAGATGGTTCTTCTTCTGTGTTCTCGTCATGCGGTATTCTTGCTGTCTCTGCTTGGCTGGTTTCTTTACATATGTTGTCTATATATGTTATGAACAAGAGAGGGGACAGGACACAACCTTGTCGTACTCCAGATCTTATGGTGAAGGGTTCTGAGTGTCCTCCAGTTGCTCTCACTATGCATTCACTGTTGTTGTATAAACTTCTACATAGATTTGTTAGATGTGTACTCACTCCATATTGTTTAAGGATTTCCCACAGCTTGTTTCTATCTACCCTATCAAATGCCTTTTCTTGGTCGACAAAGGCTAAGTAGAGTGTTTCATTGAATTCGATTGACTTTTCTATAAGTTGTCTAAGAGCAAAAATGGCGTCTGTGCATCAGTCCGTTTATACTTCTTAGTTTTTCTACGAGCAGTATGAAGATCCCCTGCCGGCTTGCTAGGCCAGTCGCAGGTTTAGGACACTAATCTGACCACAGGGAGTCCATCCCCTATGGCGAGCCATAGCCCCGTTAGCCCATGACCTCGCGGTCATGGTTGCCCGGTCTGCACCACGTAGAGGTGGGGGTTGACTTGTGTAGTCTGCGGGTCATCGGCAGGCTACTAATTTTCGCTCTTCACCCCTCCTGGGAGAGGCTAGCCGATCCTAACCCTGCTGGCTGCAAGGCCAGGCGCATTCCACACCTTACAGCCTGATATTCTGAGACACGTGGGCATATTTATTGTTTTCTGTGGTGTAGTATCACAGCCTGATATTCTGAGATACGTAGCATATTTATTGTTTTCAGTGGTGTAGTATCACAGCCTGATATTCTGAGATACGTAGCATATTTATTGTTTTCAGTGGTGTAGTATCACAGCCTGATATTCTGAGATAAGTAGCATATTTATTGTTTTCAGTGGTGTAGTATCACAGCCTGATATTCTAAGATACGTAGCATATTTATTGTTTTCAGCGGTGTAGTATCACAGCCTGATATTCTGAGATACGTAGCATATTTATTGTTTTCAGTGGTGTAGTATCACAGCCTGATATTCTGAGATTCGTAGCATATTTATTGTTTTCAAATTGTTTTCATTTCCTTTTCATTGTTCTGATGTTTTGTTTTGTTTTTATAGCTTCCCAGCCTTAATGTAGACACTGTAGTATCTTGTCGCGTCGTGTTGTGTTTTGAATATGCGTGTGTTTGCAGATGCAGGCTAGTCGCCGCTAATTGTCCCTTGTCTGTGCAATTGTGTTCCGCAACGCTGCATTACTTTGTTTTATTTTTACATTGTAAGTCAATTAATAAAGGGATACACATACAATAGACATTTCTTTGGTAAAGTAGAGAAGACAAGGTTTTATGAGTGTAGTTATTTTGACGAAGTTTGGATGTAGAGAAAGATTGTGAATTGTAATTTAATGAAGTTTTATGAAAGTTCTACAAACAATTTAAATTTTAATTCTTCTTCTTCTTCGTTCATCCGGAGTTTTTTTTCCGGATGTGATTGCGTTGTGCCTGTTTACAGCAGAGCTGCGTTCTTGCGCCGTTTGGCCGACACATCCGACTTCTGCGGGCATTTGTTGACCGGGTTATCCTTCCCAGAAATTTTAATTCTAGACTTGTCAATAAGCATTTTCACTTAATAAACATTATCCAACAAATAGATGTATTAAATGAGAGGGCAATATGCATAATCGATGACATATGATCACTCTCCTTTCTTGTGAATATTCACAAACGTTTAAATGAAAACAGAGCCGGCTTCATTGCACCCGGTTTTATCCCATAGCGCTTTTCTCTTTCACCAAAGCGGCTTGCCGGAAGCATCGCACATAGCGTGAACTCATCTCTAGCGACGACACCCAGGTGTTTCTAAGGAAAATTGCCCTCATGAAGTGAACGACGTAGGCCGAAATTGAACCCACGACCTTGGATCGCGAGGCAGTAGACGTAATTACATTTGCTCGGTTATTTCCTCTTGGGAATAGAAGGGCAGACTAAACACAACATACATGCAGAATATCCATCTATATCATATGAAAGAAGAGACAGGTTACTCACGTATACATACTGTGTGTGTATGTGTGTGTATGTGTGTGTATGTGCGTGTGTGTGTGTGTGTGTGTGGTTTTTATTTTAAACTCAAGCGTGTTCCATACACGTCCTACTTCTTCTAATGCACTGGACTGATTTTTGTTTGTGTGTGTGTATGTGTGCATGTGTGCGTGTGTGTGTGCGTGTGTGCGTGTGTGCGTATGCATGTGTGTGCGTGCGTGCGTGCGTGTGTGTGTGCGTGTGTGTGTGTGCGTGCGTGTGTGTGTGTGTATTATCTGTCCCTTTTACCATTGTCATCGCGTGAGGTGAACACACCCTGACTTCTGAGGTACTTGCAATGCACATCCCCAAGTCAAGGACCAGAAGTCGACATTTGAGTCCATCTGACCAGTCGTGATGTTCATCCAGCGACCTTGGCTTCAGCAAACCGGATGATCTCCGAAATGCATATTAATTGATAGGACCTTTACTGCTGCAGGTTTTAGGCTGGCTCTAAATAGGTTAGGCCAGGTTATTTCAAATAATTTTTTATGTGATTTTAAACACATGACCCCTGGCAAGGCTGTTAGTCACTGCGCCATCGCAGCTCAAACATTGTCTGTTGTTACTAGACGCTTGCGTGTTTTAGTCATGTCTTAGATATGGGTGAGCTACCGTATGACAGTAAACGGTAATACCTGCTTTAGTTATGCCGAATGTTGGGCGGCGCTCACCAAACCCGACAACCTACATTGTGCCAATGGCTTCATGCGAAGAGGCACAGTTTAAAGGGCACACGCTTTATCCTAGTGCGAGGAATTGCAACCTATAGATTAAATGTTAAAGCAGGGCTGTTGCCTTTAGCGGTACTGGTCTAGAATCAGAGCTTGGACAGACGGGCACTTAGTGCAATGCTTTGCTGATCCGACAGCTTCTACAGCTTGTCTTCTTTAAGAATTATTTGTGTTATTTATTTTCTGTTTTCTGTTTCTTTTATAGAGTAAATAGGTAGGCAGCTGGTTGTGGCTATGACCAGATCAAGTGCAGATAACTAAACTTTGATCTAGGCTGATTTGTCAATGAGTAGTCTCTATAATGCAGCCCAAGAGAGAGTTTTATGTTTTCTAAAGTGGCCGAAATATTTCACTTGTCTCATTGTTGTTTGTTTGGTTTTGGTGACTGAGAGTTATTACAGTTGGAAATCTCCGACACCGGCCATGTTCACGTCTGTGTAGTAGTCTTTCCTGACTGGTTGAAGATTATGGTCACACCTTGCTGAGTCTGGTAACACTAATCCTGTACATATAATAAAGTAATTACAGACTTATGATTTACACAATTTGTTGACACAGCGTATAACATAAAGCTTTCACATATACATATTTAAAATGATTGTAATAAGGCTCATGGCTCGCTAGGGGAGCTGACCCCGATGATCCAGGTCCAAGTGTTTAATTCGGATGACCTCCTCCTCTTATTGATCTGACCAGATGTAGCGGCAGACCTACATATTCAAAACCGTATGCATGAAAACTCAGCAAAGAACCTCAATGGCTCGGAACGCTGAAGTAGAAGAAGTATGCATGAAAACATAGGAGTTAACTTTATTGTATCCATACTCTACAAACAAGGTGGCAATCGTGTGTGTGTGTGTGTGTGTGTGTGTGTGTGCGCGTGTGTGTGCGTGCGTGCGTGCGTGCGTGCGTGTGTGTGTGTGTTTTTTTGTTTCTTTTAATGTCCCCAACATTATGAACAGTCCAAGTAAGGGCTTAGACAAGGAACGAAGGAACGAAGGAATAAACAAACGAAGAATCTTTATTAAACTTAACTTATATACTTATTAAATATTTGCATAAAAATCAGCTCCAGCAGAAAGTTTGAAAAACACTGGACTAGAGACCAGCTCGATTGACCGGGGAATTCATCTGAGCTGGGGGTAATCTTTTCGTAATAACACGAGGTTCTATGGCATTCGTACGCCATGTTCGCTACTTTATTGAGTATTGTCATACTTGTAGTTCACTTACCTATCACTGTCAATCAAATAATTCCGTGTTACATACCTATAAAATGGATGACTGGCAAAAAGATGTTAATATTTCTGGAGCATCGGACCTGTGTTGCCAGCTGGACGCATCTGGGGAAGGGGAAGATGCTTGTGTGCGTGTAAATGTATCTGTTGCCATGGAAACTATGATAAAGTCAGAGATTAGGCGGCGCTACCACGAGTAGGGGAAGGACTTGGGATGGCGCGAATTAAGCAAACATTACAATAAACAAGAAAATATAGATACAATAATGTATAGTTGAAAATAGTAAATTTAAGACATATAGCAGCCAGGAAGTCTCCGCACGTGTGAAGATATATTATTCTAAACGTAATATTTATATTTAAATTGTATCACAACGTCTCGTGTTCCATGGTTATAACAAGCAAGTTCGGGTGCTGACGGCGGCCCAGATGAAATGATGTCACGGGCCAGATCCGGCCCGCGGACCGTAGTTTGGTGACCCTGCCCTAGCCCATACTTGCCTACTGTACATCCGTCTTGTTGTTTTCTAACTTCCGCATTAACGTCACCCATTATGATGTTTAATTATGAATACTTGCACTTAATTGAGGCATTCCCTAAATCATTATTCAATTCATCAATGCTGTCATCACTTCTGTCTGTTGTTGGTGCGTAAACTTGAATAATGTTTAGATTAAAAGGTATGCCACTTAACTTTACCAGTAATATTATTATCCTTTTATATTTCTTTATCTCTCCAGTTCAACCATAAATGCTGGCTTCCTGGCTTAGGGTTTAGCGACTTTTCTCCGTAATCTCGTATACTCTCGTAGGTAACGTGATGACGGTGTGAAACAGCAGTGGTTCGAATCGCATCGGTAACTTACGGGGGATGTGAGCCGGCCGCTCAGAAAGCAATGGCAAACTACTGAGCGTAATCTTGCCAAGAAATCAACATACAGCTGAAAGATGCTGGTGTTGACAGCGATGTCCTATAAAGGATATGAAAAAAAAACAACCCATAAATGCTCATCCCAGCTGTGTGTTTTTTTTTTTGTTGGGGGGGGGGGGGGCAGCCACACAGACTCTTTCGTCATCCCCTCCCTTACCGATCTCCTTAACCGCCATGTCTCTGCGTTCCTTAGTCCTCGCCCTAGACAACATCGGATCTCCGTCATGGTACCCGAAGCCCTTTCTGTCGGACTGAGTGTGCCCCGTGACCTTCTTCAGCTGGAGTGCAGCCTGGGCATCTTCGAGCACGCTGACGACCTCCCACTTCCTTCCAGTTCTCAGGGCAGGAACTGTGACACTGACCGTTTCAACTGGAGATTCGCGCAGCATCGTCACCCGACTTTGAATTCTTCCATGAGGGACCGGAACGGAGGGACAACCTTTCTCTGTTTGCAGTAAAGTGCGTCAGTCGTGAGGCATGGTGACGCTCCAAGTCACTTCCTTATGTACTTGCTTATCTTCCCCTCCATAGTGCTCACTGTGGTCGTGTCTATATCATATATCAGCAGCGGCCACAGGAGTGTCGGAATAAACATTGATTGGAGGCACAGATGTTGAATTTGCCTATCAGTCTGGTTTTATCGATGGAGGTTCGTCAACACTTCTCGCATCTCTAGCACCGCGTTCCTGTCCGTCAAGTATGAATCGCACACAAAGCCGAGACTCTTTACCGGTTCCTCTAGCACTGTGATAATCTCTTGTTCTGCAACCATGAACGACCTTGCCGCCGCTCTACCCTTCAGGGTTCGGGCTTCTCGATTTTTTGGTTTTAAAGCTCATCCTGCATCAGCGAATCAGATCGTCCAGCCTCTGGATGATGCTGTGGGCATCACTCTCTTTCGGTGTCAGGAGTGTCGTATCGTCCATGAAGGCCTTCAGCGGCGGAATGTTCCGTACCTCGCCGGAGATCTACCCCTGTTGCTGCCATAGCCCTCAATGCAGTAAGTCCCCTACCAGCCTTCACCACAAAATCCTCCACATGATCCTTAAAAGACAAACACCTGTCAAAGGTGATAACCAAGTACTTCAATTTACTCTCTCGACTAAGAGGACATCCATTCAGCATAATACCTGGGGCGTCTGCCTTGACGATTCGGTTATCCAGGGAGTACCACACAACCGATGACTTGTCTGGGTTTAAAATGGCCCCTGCGTCCTGCACCACTCTGCGACCTTGTCTACCGCCACCTGTACCAGCACATCA
This sequence comes from Cepaea nemoralis, assembly GCA_014155875.1. Lineage (NCBI taxonomy): Eukaryota > Metazoa > Mollusca > Gastropoda > Stylommatophora > Helicidae > Cepaea > Cepaea nemoralis. The sequence goes on from JACEFZ010020483.1 coordinate 230,796, forward strand.
TCTGCAAATGTCAATATTTCTACCCACACCTTGTGTCTCAATATCTGCGATTTTGCTGGTGTAGACATTAAAGAGCACCGGGGACAAGGCAGATGCCTGCGGCAACCCAGGTGTAATAGTACAGGGGTCAGAAGTCCAGGTACCCATGCGCAGTGCAACCTTACGCTCATAAAGGACTGCCGCAACCCATCTAACAAGACAAGGGCAGATCTCCATGTCCAACAGTGTGTGTATTAACCGATCATATGTAACCCTGTTATACGCATCCTCCAGGTCAAGAGCTACTGCCACTGTCTCCTGTTTATCCTGGAAGCCCTCGTAGACATCAAATGCAAACGTTGCAGCCATTGGCCCAGGTGTCCTTTCTCGGCCGGCAGCTCCCGAGTCCTTGGGGAAGCAGATTCAGACTTTCCAAACGTTGCTGGAGCCTGCGTGCTACTATTTTTTCGAGGACTTTGCTATACGTGTTTTGCAGGGTTATGATTCGGTATCCATTAAGTCTGGAGTGGTCCTTACCTGGCTTTGGGAGTGGGATCAGGTAGCAATACAGCCAATCGTGGGGTATTTCCGCCGTATTGATGCTTAGGTTGAAACAAAGAGCCATCTCCTCCAAGTCCCCATCATTTATGTTCCTCATATGGGAGTACCTCAACCCATCTGGACCTGGCGCTGTGTCTTTAGCCCGTTTCAGTACCCGTCTAATGTCCGATGGGTCCTGTCTGACTAAAGGGTCAGTCGTGATAAACAGACGTAGTGGCTGGGACTTTATTGCAAAGGCTAATGGGCGAGTCTTGAAAAAGGAGAGCCTGGCATATGAGACTACGACCTCCAGCATGAGAATGGAGGTGGAGGCAGTAACAGTGGCATTCCGGAGGCTAGAGGAGACTACTGCAACACAGGTTGTGTTCATTACGGATTCAAAGAATATGCTTAGCAAGGTGGAGAAAGCAATGTTTCATGTGGAATGGCTCTCATTGCTTCAGAGGTCACAGATTGTGAGAATTGTATGAATATTTTGCCCTGGCCATGCGGGTGTACGGGGGAATTAACAGGCTGATAGGCTAGCAGAGAATGCACCTCTTGGTATTATCTTGTCTATGGACAAGAGGGAGGTGGTCATGTGCTTGTGGGACCAGGTGGAGAAGGTGGAGGAACAGATTGAGAACCCATATGTGGAAAGAATGAGATTGTGGGGGTTCGTCGGCAGGGGTTCTGGAAGAATCTCAAAACTGAGAGGGAAGACCAGGAGAACATTTAATCAGATAGCGGGGGGAACGATTAGTAGTATGACTCTTCGCTGGCTGTTGAACGAAGGGACTGAGAGCGTATGGGAATGTCCTGAGTGCAGTGATGTCGGCTCTTAACTCAACTCAACTCAGCCCTCAACCCAATGTAACTGAAACTGTGAAATGCTTCTTTAATAGGAAACACCATTATCCATTGTTCTCCACGAGCTACCCTATATAAATATGTATATATGTATATATATATATAACCTTATACGTCAGTTGCTGCTACCTAACTTCATGTGGCGTTGAGAACCGTTAAAAGTGTACAGTAGCATGGTAGCCCCTTGAGCAATAATGTGTGAGATGAAGAATGACTTGCGCGATGACTTGGATTAAAGTGAGGAAGAGTTGCGCAATTCGTCGACCTCACTCTCTCGCCTGAGTCCACCTGAGTCCAGTGGCAAGACAAGTCGAGACGACTGGAGACGAATACAGGTGCAGTGGATGACCAGGGCGCTCTACGTGCCTTGCCGTGCTTATTACGTTCCACAACGCTTTGCAGGTAAACGCCGTCTTGCCCGTTGAATAAGGAATGATTCCTTCCGCGCAGTCTGCTGAATACTGCCTTCACATGCTGGATAGGCATACCCTAGTTTACCGCATGGTTTGACACTAAATCGGCTACCCATGCCTGCTTTAGCCAGCCTTTCACAGCTGTTGCCCGGGGGTGGCCCTGACAGCTACTAGGAGCCACAGGCGTGAGCTGGGTGTCAGGCTTGGACCAGTGGGGGATGGGTCTTGACAGGACATGAGAGTCATCCTTACCAAAGGTGCTAGCAATGCCTGACACCCCGTACCCCCCCCCCCCCCCCAATGTGTGAGATAGAGTTTTAAGAACGTATGCGAAGAGCAACCTGCCTTTTGTATATGACAGTCGCAAACATGTTCACGATCTAGGCGCAGACATACATATCCAAAATCGTATGCATAAAAACATCGTAGTTAACTCTATCGCATCCATACTCTACAGACACATTTGCAATCATAGGCGGTTTCCTATTTAAGCCTCCATAAACATCATAGAGAACAGACCCGATAAGGTGTAAGGCAAAGAAGTCTTTTGACATCAGTGGTCTTCTTAACAAATTACAGTGTATGAACAAAACAAACAAAAAAACAAAAAACCAGCGGCGAAGTTCTGGTCTGTGTGGGCTACCCCCGGACCTGCTATAAGCATCGACTGTCGTACATCGACAAGTGTATTATGGATGGTCATCTGTGTCAACTGTTTCTTCGTGCCACTGTGATATCATTAAGGACCGCATTCGATATCATTGTTTGTTGTTGACCATTTACTGAAACAACTACTAATGTTGCTGCTGTTGGTGGCGTTTCCTGGCCTGCCGTGCTTTCCTAATCTCCTCCCTCTTCTTCTTGACTCTGATATCGGCACCCAACCTCGCTTTGCAGAATTTCAGTGCACTCGGTAACGCACATTTGCCAGCCAACAATGTTACTTTAATCAAAGCATCAAAGACACAATTCAAGTCCAACCTAAAGTTGTGTGAATTTGTTTGTTGTGAGAAATGTTCCCCCATGTTTTGTCTTCAGCATTGAAATCCCACAGAACATGACTTTATCGCTGTGACCCAAAATTCCACGGAGAGTCTGCCAACTCTGTGACTCTACGATCGCGCGGCAGATATAACCACTGCTTATACCATAAACAAATGTAGTCGATGGTAAAAGAGAAAGGGAGACAATCATAAAGACTGATGCTTCCTTCACTACGGTGCTCAGAGGTAAAGAGTAGTTCTGACTTCGTTACGGCCAAAGAAGAAAAATAGTGAAAAGAGAGAGAACCTCACACCGCCTCAACCGACAAAAAAAAGACGATAGTAATTAGATAAGAAGATACACGAGATCTCAGGCAGGGGCCTCAACTCTGGACTGACTGTCATATTTGAGACCCAGACATTGGATTAAGGTGTTAGACTGTGGTAGAAATAGTGGTTGTAAAAACTAAGAGCGACTAAACAAACAAATCATGGACAAATAAACAAGCTCTTTATTTATTTCTTCTAACCGAACATGTTTGATAACACATTGCAATAACAGATACAACGGACAACAGTATATATCAAACGACAACGGTGGGTAACCCCCAACGAATCAACATCACTTAAGACCACAGGGTACACCAAGTACCACAACACAGGTGCTCCAAGCAATAGCTGGTTAGACTGACACAATAAAGAACCTTGACACAAGCAACACTGCACAGACAATAAGGCATTACAAAAACATAGGTTACACAACATAAACCCCAAGACACGACATAAACAAAGAGTTGTGACACAATTTACTATCCCACCAAGAACCCAGGCCTGCTGACACTAACTAGTCAGCCGCTCCTGTAACAATGGAAAACACAATCTATGATTATCATGGTAAAGACAACATATTAAACACATAAAGCAATGAGCACATGCAATATAACATTTGAATTAACCCACACATAACAAATGTCTTCCATCAAATCATCCACTTTGCTGTTCCCTCTAGTTGTACTACTGCTATCATGAGACTACATCTCTAATGGTTAAATGCAGCAATCAATGCTGCATCATCAGATCACCCACTTTATTGTCTTCTCCAGTTGTGCCACTGCTGTCATGAGATTACACTTGATATTGCTAGGATGGAACACCTGCTAATGCAACAACCTCAGCCTGCCTCACCTCCCCATACAGCCCAGCATTCACGTACAGAATGTCTTCAGTTCAGGGAGGCATTACCTACAGGTCTCTGGTCCAACACAACTTCTCATCCCCAACACCACAGGCTGAGAATACCACTCATGAATGCCAATGTTACACAGCAACACTCATCAACTAGTCAAAATCAACACCGAACACAACTCAGCTACACCGGTGTACAACGACTCTAACAGGACAACACCATTTGAACATGTACATACAGGACATAAATACAGTTCAATGCACCAACAGCAATCAAGCAGACATAGGATATGCAATTCAACATGACATCACCAGGACACACACCTTTTACACTAACTAGACAACATCAATATACCATGACACCAGCAACAATCAGGACACATGCTATAACATAAGTCACCGACAACAACTCAGACATATAACATACATCGCGACATAAAACCATCACAATAATCAAATGATCACTCTCACCATAGCCATAATCGTCCCAATCATCCTAGCTGACACTACATGATCAGCCTCAACATAGTCACCACAATCATAATCCCCATCATCACTATCACCATAGCCATCATCATCCCAATCATCCTACTGACATCACTACATGGTCAGCCTCAACATAGTCATCATCACAATCATAATCACCATCACAATCATCAAATGGTCACTCTCACCATAGCCATCACTACAATCATAATACCCAATGCACCACCTTTCCCCCATCTTCTGTCATTTAAATACCTAAACTTATGAGGGATGCCATATGATATAGGACACACTGCTCCTGCAATGTCCGTGTTTTGATAAAGGATATCAACAACAATATGACATCACACACATTACTGCATGATATTATAAATTAATAACCAACAGGTAAAACATGTTTAACTATGAAAAGTAAAGGAAACAGGAATAACCATATTTGTAGAATGTGACAATGTAACCTTACAAATAGAAGAATCATGACATTCACAGAAAGTTAAAGATAAACATGTATTACACAGGAACTCAATCGAGGAACTCTCTGATACCCTTAAGACAGTTCATAAAATAAATACACCATAGTATCAAGTAAGAGTGCATCATCCATATGAGACAGGATCAAAGCATAACCATGTTCATGGGCAGAAACAGAATATCAGCACTAATATAACAACCAGTGTAGTATATATATATATTATGTCATAACCATGTTCATGGGCAGAAACAAAATATCAGCACTAGTATAACAACCAGTATACTATATATGTTATGTCATAACCATGTTCATGAGCAGAAACAAATATCAGCACTAGTATAACAACCAGTGTACTATATATATATATATTATGCCATTATTATTACACACTAATGCCAACTACACCAGTGTACTTTTATCTGTGAGTGGACAGCAAATGTGCAGTTATGCCCTCTATTTCCCACCATTCTTCCTACGATACACCGGTTATAAATTTTCTTCTCTTACGCTTTGTGTCGCATAGCAAGTGCATATATCTTTGCGAAAGGTGGTACGTAGCAATAAATCACACCCTTCCCCTGGTACAACAAACACCCTGTTTTACTACACATAAAACTCCCAGTTTGATACACTAGCACAAACACTACTGCATTCTGGTAACAGATGTGACACCAGACTTCAATGCTAAATGAGAAACCCCTTTACCAATATCAGTTCCAGATGCACCTGCCTGATCTCCCTCAGTAAAGCCACACTTCATTTGCAGTTACCCAATGATTGCTGATACGCACCCCGCGTATTAAGATGCATTATTTCCTACGCCTAGTGGCTATCAATCTGCATGGCGTCCCTACAATTTAACACATTATTTCCTATACTTCTATTTATTACCTACATGTTCTAACTGCTTAGCTTAACCATTAACCCATCATTGCCACATATAACATGTAAGTACTCTTCTCTGCTTTACACATGTTATAAATATTACACCTATATTATGGTTATTTTCCCCTACTCATTGTTGCTTTGGAGAGTTCATACCCAACACTTGACCAAACATTCAATGTGATGCTCACTATAATCACAGAATAATCCTGTAAACATATCTTGCTGCTGTATACACATACACATATGATTCTCACCACTCTGTTGTTAAGTAACCTTCATTTTTAACAACCTCACAAGCACTTACTCCCTTCCATGCCAACATGGCCTGCATGGCACCATGTGGCATTATTTCAGTCTTTACTATATACTAATTTATGACCCCACACATTGTATATTTTGTTGAATCTCCCACATATCTATTTAGCCAGTAACACATTAATGCCATAGGATTACCATGTAAAATAATTCCCAACATAATCTTGTGCCAGCATGGCTGGCATGACATGACATCATTATCTATGATACTTAACCACCATCAATGACCTATTCTACATATTTACCATCACCATTGTCTGATTCAACACGGCGGTGCTGGTTTTTTCGAAAAAGGTATAGAGACCCGTCGTTCAGAAAGCAATGGCAAACTACTGAACGTAACACTTGCCTAGTACATCAATAGCAGCTGAAAATGCTGGTGTTGACTGCAACGTCCCGTAAGGGATACGCAACAACATTTATTTATTATTGTCTGATTGCTGACATCTCTATGTGTTACATGTTATTTTCATAAAGCTTTCGGGACGCTAAATCATTCTATAGAACAGTTCATTTCAATAGTATTCATTCATATTATTTATTTATATTTCTTTGTTCCTACCACTCTGCCTAACAGCTTTGTTCACACACATCGGTTTTCCCACGCAAACGCTTTTCAAGCCTGTAACATGGCGTGTGCTGCGATTTAACAAATATTTATTAAATTAAACATTTTAAACTTACGGCTTTCTCCTCTGACATATGTTGTTCACTGATGAACAGATGGGAAACCCCACATATCTTGTCTCAAGGTGGGCTGGCCACAAAACTACACAGGGCCCCAGCGCCTGCCTTCACACCGAGCTGGCTACTACAAGGAAAAATGGCCTCCGGTCTTTGTGATAAAGTGGCGTTTCCGGCGTGGCCAGGACCGTACGGTTTTCACAGACCAAACTAAGTGCCTTGGTTTGGCGCTGTGATATATCCAACCCCCTACTTTTTTGACGTCCCGTCAAAAGGAATGGACTATCGTATCCCCTTACCCCAACTATCTCTTTACAAGTTAACATCTACACATAAACCATCATCAAAATTACCAACGCCCAAAAAAAATAAAGCCACCCGTGACCTCATCCAAAAATAATCATCAATGAAACAAGGATTCATTTAAATTTACACACAAACCGCCATCAAAATGACAAAGGCATAACAAATCTATGTCACATGTTACCACATCCAAAAACATAATCATCAAATCAGTCAAGACACCAATGACAGTTATACGTAACCAGCCATCAAAATGACATCAGACTTCTATGCCCTAACAATTCCCTGGTCATAGAGCACAACCATCAACAACATAAAAAAACTTTTGTCACCTTTGGAGACCTTGCCCCCAAAACCTAAACTGCTGGTTATATCCCTGAAGAGTACCACTTAACAAAATAGTCTTTTTCTATTCATACATCACTTACAATGTGAAACAGTGTAGATTACATCACCAAGCATCAGTCTTTTCCAAATACCAATAATCTCAACACAAAAGTATAAACCATACTAGCTCAGTTGTTGGTACTAATGACTAAAATAACATCAGTGAGGAAAAATAGCTCTTCTGCTATAAGAGCACCAATTGTAACGAAATGAATACAACCCTCACTTCTTACATAAAAATAATTAAACAAACATAAACATTAAACCAGTAACCTTTATATTGGTTACTATTTCCCTTAACTCTGGAAATTCAACACAAAATGTATTTAAAAATAATACCATTTGTCTCTTCTAATCAATTATAAGCTTCCTGCAGCTAATGGAGTACCCGGGTGGTTTGTGCTTCTAACACTCTGTACCCTTACACTAAAAAGGAACATTTCATTCTGTGTCACCTATAACCTGGATATAAACACAAAGGAACACCCCATACAGGGTCAACAAAACATTGTTATTCCAATAATATCCCACCTCATGAATTCACCCTAGAAGTTACTCTCTTACTGGACATGATGGTAATGACAACACCACATGAACAATAGAACCACCCCTTTCACCTGGTCTGCCTGGTGTTCTTGCACTCTAAAAGAAAGACATGTCATCACATGACACCATCTACCTGCAATCATAATATATAACAACAGCAAAACATAACTGCTAATTAACTAACTACACTAAGGCTGTCAATCCAAAAGACTGGAATTCCTAAACAGATGAAAACAGTCTCTATCTTTCACAACCATGTCTAACGGGCAAAAGTTCTTGCTGGTGGTCTTTCACAATCCCCTTTTGCACAAAGTCACGAGATGACATATCGGTATGCAGAACATTTTGCCTCACACCAGTCACAATACACGGTCCACCTGTCAAATTTCTAACACCTAACTGGTCGACCACACTGACAGCAGGAGACTTCCCTCGTCCCCTCCTCCGTCTCTTCCTGCGAAAGAAATTTCTCTGGTTGCCACGCATAACCATCCGGCTATCAGAAGTTGACAATGCACCCACCTGAACTGCTGGGGCTGATCCTTTAGAAGAATCAACCTGGGGCGGACTCTGTTGTCGCTTAAGGCCCTGCTGGTCTCGGTGGCTTACGCTTGCAAATACTTTGCTACACGTCACTCCAGAGGGGTTCTGAATAACACTAACCCCTCTCTTCGGACACCTGTTCTGCAGGTGGGTGCAACTTCTACAAATATTGCACCTCTTGCGTCGTACCTTGGGCTGCAGCAACGAATCAGCTAAGGCTCTCATCCGACCTAGCTCAGCTTGAAGCTCCCCCACCACATCATCATGGTGGACCCTTTGACACTCACCACTGACATTATGCCACCTCTTTGAGCTGTAATCTTGAGGTTCGACATATTGGTATGTACCGACTTCTGGAGCTAACGACACACCAGCCCATCGCATGGCCAAGTCTCTAACACAAAGGAAAGTCACTGAAGGGTCATGCGATATCCTCTCCTCTGCCATTCTCCTGCTGAGAACATTATGTAGTTTTGCAACAAACCAGTCTCTTAGGATCACTGGATCCCAAGCAACCATGCCCCTCTTTCTCTGAGCTTCCAGCACCAAACGAAAGGCTTTGTGGACCCGGTGAGAGAAATCCATGATGGATTCCCCAACATCTTGTTTCACTTGGAAGAAAGCTGCAGCAAGTTCCACCATGCTGCGCTGCTCTCCATACACCTGCTGAATGGTCTGCAGCAACTCTTCAGGGTCATTACAAACTGACCTAAGTTCAAGCTCTGCCCACACATTGGGAGCAACACTTTCCCAAATGATGTCAACTCTGTCCTCATCACACACCGCACCAGCCCTCCATGCAGATCTCAACTTCCTCACATACTCCTCAACAGCCGGCCCACCTTACCGGCCAAAACAAGGTACTTCTATCTTCACAGGTGCAACTATGTACCTGAATTCACCAGTGGGCCCTGTAAATTCAGGGGCACCAACTGGGAGGGGAAATGCGGTCCCTAGCGTTGAAGGCAGAGCCATCCTTGCTCTGGATAGGATACAGTGAAAGTGTACTAGGAGGCAATTTATCTGAGCCCACTCACCATACAGGGGACTTCTCTCTTGTGCAGGAATGCCCGGAGGATCTCAGCAGCAAACCTGGGTTCTAATGTCACAACTCAAAGACAATTGACACCACAAACATAAACACTGACCTATCACACAAAACAATCACTAGATACTAAAACAATCCTAACAGAACAATTCAAAGGCTGCCACAATATCTCGTCGGGGTCGCCATTTTGTAGTCGATGGTAAAAGAGAAAGGGAGACAATCATAAAGACTGATGCTTCCTTCACTACGGTGCTCAGAGGTAAAGAGTAGTTCTGACTTCGTTACGGCCAAAGAAGAAAAATAGTGAAAAGAGAGAGAACCTCACACCGCCTCAACCGACAAAAAAAGACGATAGTAATTAGATAAGAAGATACACGGGATCTCAGGCAGGGGCCTCAACTCTGGACTGACTGTCATATTTGAGACCCAGACATTGGATTAAGGTGTTAGACTGTGGTAGAAATAGTGGTTGTAAAAACTAAGAGCGACTAAACAAACAAATCATGGACAAATAAACAAGCTCTTTATTTATTTCTTCTAACCGAACATGTTTGATAACACATTGCAATAACAGATACAACGGACAACAGTATATATCAAACGACAACGGTGGGTAACCCCCAACGAATCAACATCACTTAAGACCACAGGGTACACCAAGTACCACAACACAGATGCTCCAAGCAATAGCTGGTTAGACTGACACAATAAAGAACCTTGACACAAGCAACACTGCACAGACAATAAGGCACTACAAAAACATAGGTTACACAACATAAACCCCAAGACACGACATAAACAAAGAGTTGTGACACAATTTACTATCCCTCCAATAACCCAGGCCTGCTGACACTAACTAGTCAGCCGCTCCTGTAACAATGGAAAACACAATCTATGATTATCATGGTAAAGACAACATATTAAACACATAAAGCAATGAGCACATGCAATATAACATTTGAATTAACCCACACATAACAAATGTCTTCCATCAAATTATCCACTTTGCTGTTCCCTCTAGTTGTACTACTGCTATCATGAGACTACATCTCTAATGGTTAAATGCAGCAATCAATGCTGCATCATCAGATCACCCACTTTATTGTCTTCTCCAGTTGTGCCACTGCTGTCATGAGATTACACTTGATATTGCTAGGATGGAACACCTTCTAATGCAACAACCTCAGCCTGCTCCACCTCCCCATACAGCCCAGCATTCACTTACAGAATGTCTTCAGTACAGGGAGGCATTACCTACAGGTCTCTGGTCCAACACAACTTCTCATCCCCAACACCACAGGCTGAGAATACCACACATGAATGCCAATGTTACACAGCAACACTCATCAACTAGTCAAAATCAACACCGAACACAACTCAGCTACACCGGTGTACAACGACTCTAACAGGACAACACCATTTGAACATGTACATACAGGACATAAATACAGTTCAATGCACCAACAGCAATCAAGCAGACATAGGATATGCAATTCAACATGACATCACCAGGACACACACCTTTTACACCAACTAGACAACATCAATATACCATGACACCAGCAACAATCAGGACACATGCTATAACATAAGTCACCGACAACAACTCAGACATATAACATACATCGCGACATAAAACCATCACAATCATCAAATGATCACTCTCACCATAGCCATAATCGTCCCAATCATCCTAGCTGACACTACATGATCAGCCTCAACATAGTCACCACAATCATAATCCCCATCATCACTATCACCATAGCCATCATCATCCCAATCATCCTAGCTGACATCACTACATGGTCAGCCTCAACATAGTCATCATCACAATCATAATCACCATCACAATCATCAAATGGTCACTCTCACCATAGCCATCACTACAATCATAATACCCAATGCACCACCTTTCCCCCATCTTCTGTCATTTAAATACCTAAACTTATGAGGGATGCCATATGATATAGGACACACTGCTCCTGCAATGTCCGTGTTTTGATAAAGGATATCAACAACAATATGACATCACACACATTACTGCATGATATTATAAATTAATAACCAACAGGTAAAACATGTTTAACTATGAAAAGTAAAGGAAACAGGAATAACCATATTTGTAGAATGTGACAATGTAACCTTACAAATAGAAGAATCATGACATTCACAGAAAGTTAAAGATAAACATGTATTACACAGGAACTCAATCGAGGAACTCTCTGATACCCTTAAGACAGTTCATAAAATAAATACACCATAGTATCAAGTAAGAGTGCATCATCCATATGAGACAGGATCAAAGCATAACCATGTTCATGGGCAGAAACAGAATATCAGCACTAATATAACAACCAGTGTAGTATATATATTATGTCATAACCATGTTCATGGGCAGAAACAAAATATCAGCACTAGTATAACAACCAGTATACTATATATGTTATGTCATAACCATGTTCATGAGCAGAAACAAATATCAGCACTAGTATAACAACCAGTGTACTATATATATTATGTCATTATTATTACACACTAATGCCAACTACACCAGTGTACTTTTATCTGTGAGTGGACAGCAAATGTGCAGTTATGCCCTCTATTTCCCACCATTCTTCCTACGATACACCGGTTATAAATTTTCTTCTCTTACGCTTCGTGTCGCATAGCAAGTGCATATATCTTTGCGAAAGGTGGTACGTAGCAATAAATCACACCCTTCCCCTGGTACAACAAACACCCTGTTTTACTACACATAAAACTCCCAGTTTGATACACTAGCACAAACACTACTGCATTCTGGTAACAGATGTGACACCAGACTTCAATGCTAAATGAGAAACCCCTTTACCAATATCAGTTCCAGATGCACCTGCCTGATTCTCCCTCAGTAAAGCCACACTTCATTCGCAGTTACGATTACCCAATGATTGCTGATACGCACCCCGCGTATTAAGATGCATTATTTCCTACGCCTAGTGGCTATCAATCTGCATGGCGTCCCTACAATTCAACACATTATTTCCTATACTTCTATTTATTACCTACATGTTCTAACTGCTTAGCTTAACCATTAACCCATCATTGCCACATATAACATGTAAGTACTCTTCTCTGCTTTACACATGTTATAAATATTACACCTATATTATGGTTATTTTCCCCTACTCATTGTTGCTTTGGAGTGTTCATACCCAACACTTGACCAAACATCCAATGTGATGCTCACCTATAATCACAGAATAATCCTGTAAACATATCTTGCTGCTGTATACACATACACATATGATTCTCACCACTCTGTTGTTAAGTAACCTTCATTTCTAGCAACCTCACAAGCACTTACTCCCTTCCATGCCAACATGGCCTGCATGGCACCATGTGGCATTATTTCAGTCTTTACTATATACTAATTTATGACCCCACACATTGTATATTTTGGTGAATCTCCCACATATCTATTTAGCCAGTAACACATTAATGCCATAGGATAACCATGTAAAATAATTCCCAACAAATAATCTTGTGCCAGCATGGCTGGCATGACATGACATCAGTCTCTATGATACTTAACCACCATCAATGACCTATTCTACATATTTCACATCACCATTGTCTGATTGCTGACATCTCTATGAATTAAATGTTATATTCCTAAAACATCAGGGACGTTACATTGATCTGTAGAACAGCTCACTTTAGTAATACTCATCTACATTATCTATTTATATTTCTTTGTTCCTACCACTCTGCCTAACAGCTTTGTTCACACACATCGGTTTTCCCACGCGAACGCTTTTCAAGCCTGTAACATGGCGTGTGCTGCGATTTAACAAATATTTATTAAATTAAACATTTTACACTTACGGCTTTTTCTTCTGACATATGTTGTTCACTGATGAACAGATGGGAAACCCCACATATCTTGTCTCGAAGCGGGCTGGCCACAAAACTACACAGGGCCCCAGCGCCTGCCTTCACACCGAGCTGGCTACTACAAGGAAAAATGGCCTCCGGTCTTTGTGATAAAGTGGCGTTTCCGGCGTGGCCAGGACCGTACGGTTTTCACAGACCAAACTAAGTGCCTTGGTTTGGCGCTGTGACATATCCAACCCCCTACTTTTTTGACGTCCCGTCAAAAGGAATGGACTATCGTATCCCCTTACCCCAACTATCTCTTTACAAGTTAACATCTACACATAAACCATCATCAAAATTACCAACGCCCAAAAAAAAAATAAAGCCACCTGTGACCTCATCCAAAAATAATCATCAATGAAACAAGGATTCATTTAAATTTACACACAAACCGCCATCAAAATGACAAAGGCATAACAAATCTATGTCACATGTTACCACATCCAAAAACATAATCATCAATCAGTCAAGACACCAATGACAGTTATACGTAACCAGCCATCAAAATGACATCAGACTTCTATGCCCTAACAATTTCCTGGTCATAGAGCACAACCATCAACAACAAAAAAAACTTTTGTCACCTTTGGAGACCTTGCCCCCAAAACCTAAACTGCTGGTTATATCCCTGAAGAGTACCACTTAACAAAATAGTCTTTTTCTATTCATACATCACTTACAATGTGAAACAGTGTAGATTACATCACCAAGCATCAGTCTTTTCCAAATACCAATAATCTCAACACAAAAGTATAAACCATACTAGCTCAGTTGTTGGTACTAATGACTAAAATAACATCAGTGAGGAAAAATAGCTCTTCTGCTATAAGAGCACCAATTGTAACGAAATGAATACAACCCTCACTTCTTACATAAAAATAATTAAACAAACATAAACATTAAACCAGTAACCTTTATATTGGTTACTATTTCCCTTAACTCTGGAAATTCAACACAAAATGTATTTAAAAATAATACCATTTGTCTCTTCTAATCAATTATAAGCTTCCTGCAGCTAATGGAGTACCCGGGTGGTTTGTGCTTCTAACACTCTGTACCCTTACACTAAAAAGGAACATTTCATTCTGTGTCACCTATAACCTGGATATAAACACAAAGGAACACCCCATACAGGGTCAACAAAACATTGTTATTCCAATAATATCCCACCTCATGAATTCACCCTGGAAGTTACTCTCTTACTGGACATGATGGTAATGACAACACCACATGAACAACTAGAACCACCCCTTTCACCTGGTCTGCCTGGTGTTCTTGCACTCTAAAAGAAAGACATGTCATCACATGACACCATCTACCTGCAATCATAATATATAACAACAGCAAAACATAACTGCTAATTAACTAACTACACTAAGGCTGTCAATCCAAAAGACTGGAATTCCTAAACAGATGAAAACAGTCTCTATCTTTCACAACCATGTCTAACGGGCAAAAGTTCTTGCTGGTGGTCTTTCACAATCCCCTTTTGCACAAAGTCACGAGATTGACATATCGGTATGCAGAACATTTTGCCTCACACCAGTCACAATACACGGTCCACCTGTCACATTTCTAACACCTAACTGGTCGACCACACTGACAGCAGGAGACTTCCCTCGTCCCCTCCTCCGTCTCTTCCTGCGAAAGAAATTTCTCTGGTTGCCACGCATAACCATCCGGCTATCAGAAGTTGACAATGCACCCACCTGAACTGCTGGGGCTGATCCTTTAGAAGAATCAACCTGGGGCGGACTCTGTTGTCGCTTAAGGCCCTGCTGGTCTCGGTGGCTTACGCTTGCAAATACTTTGCTACACGTCACTCCAGAGGGGTTCTGAATAACACTAACCCCTCTCTTCGGACACCTGTTCTGTAGGTGGGTGCAGGCTTCTACAAATATTGCACCTCTTGCGTCGTACCTTGGGCTGCAGCAACGAATCAGCTAAGGCTCTCATCCGACCTAGCTCAGCTTGAAGCTCCCCCACCACATCATCATGGTGGACCCTTGACACTCACCACTGACATTAGGCCACCTCTCTGAGCTGTAATCTTGAGGTTCGACATATTGGTATGTACAGACTTCTGGAGCTAACGACACACCAGCCCATCGCATGGCCAAGTCTCTAACACAAAGGAAAGTCACTGAAGGGTCATGCGATATCCTCTCCTCTGCCATTCTCCTGCTGAGAACATTATGTAGTTTTGCAACAAACCAGTCTCTTAGGATCACTGGATCCCAAGCAACCATGCCCCTCTTTCTCTGAGCTTCCAGCACCAAACGAAAGGCTTTGTGGACCTGGTGAGAGAAATCCATGATGGATTCCCCAGCATCTTGTTTCACTTGGAAGAAAGCTGCAGCAAGTTCCACCATGCTGCGCTGCTCTCCATACACCTGCTGAATGGTCTGCAGCATCTCTTCAGGGTCATTACAAGCTGACCTAAGTTCAAGCTCTGCCCACACATTGGGAGCAACACTTTCACAAATGATGTCAACTCTTATCCTCATCACACACCGCACCAGCCCTCCATGCAGATCTCACCTTCCTCACATACTTCCTCAACAGCTGGCCCACCTTGCCGGCCAAAACAAGGTACTTCTATCTTCACAGGTGCAACTATGTACCTGACTTCACCAGTGGGCCCTGTGACGTCAGGGGCACCAACTGGGAGGGGAACTGCGGTCCCTAACGTTGAAGACAGAGCCATCCTTGCTCTGGATAGGATACAGTGAAAGTGTACTAGGAGGCAATTTATCTGAGCCCACTCACCATACAGGGGACTCCTCTCTTGTGCAGGAATGCCCGGGGGATCTCAGCAGCAAACCTGGGTTCTAATGTCACAACTCAAAGACAATGGACACCACAAACATAAACACTGACCTATCACACAAAACAATCACTAGATACTAAAACAATTCCTAACAGAACAATTCAAAGGCTGCCACTAATATCTCGTCGGGGTCGCCATTTTGTAGTCGATGGTAAAAGACAAAGGGAGACAATCATAAAGACTGATGCTTCCTTCACTACGGTGCTCAGAGGTAAAGAGTAGTTCTGACTTCGTTACGGCCAAAGAAGAAAAATAGTGAAAAGAGAGAGAACCTCACACCGCCTCAACCGACAAAAAAAGACGATAGTAATTAGATAAGAAGATACACGGGATCTCAGGCAGGGGCCTCAACTCTGGACTGACTGTCATATTTGAGACCCAGACATTGGATTAAGGTGTTAGACTGTGGTAGAAATAGTGGTTGTAAAAACTAAGAGCGACTAAACAAACAAA
The DNA here is from genome assembly GCA_014155875.1 of Cepaea nemoralis. Classification (NCBI taxonomy): domain Eukaryota; kingdom Metazoa; phylum Mollusca; class Gastropoda; order Stylommatophora; family Helicidae; genus Cepaea; species Cepaea nemoralis. Next base: position 247,639 of record JACEFZ010020483.1, read on the forward strand.
TCATGGACAAATAAACAAGCTCTTTATTTATTTCTTCTAACCGAACATGTTTGATAACACATTGCAATAACAGATACAACGGACAACAGTATATATCAAACGACAACGGTGGGTAACCCCCAACGAATCAACATCACTTAAGACCACAGGGTACACCAAGTACCACAACACAGATGCTCCAAGCAATAGCTGGTTAGACTGACACAATAAAGAACCTTGACACAAGCAACACTGCACAGACAATAAGGCACTACAAAAACATAGGTTACACAACATAAACCCCAAGACATGACATAAACAAAGAGTTGTGACACAATTTACTATCCCACCAAGAACCCAGGCCTGCTGACACTAACTAGTCAGCCGCTCCTGTAACAATGGAAAACACAATCTATGATTATCATGGTAAAGACAACATATTAAACACATAAAGCAATGAGCACATGCAATATAACATTTGAATTAACCCACACATAACAAATGTCTTCCATCAAATTATCCACTTTGCTGTTCCCTCTAGTTGTACTACTGCTATCATGAGACTACATCTCTAATGGTTAAATGCAGCAATCAATGCTGCATCATCAGATCACCCACTTTATTGTCTTCTCCAGTTGTGCCACTGCTGTCATGAGATTACACTTGATATTGCTAGGATGGAACACCTTCTAATGCAACAACCTCAGCCTGCTCCACCTCCCCATACAGCCCAGCATTCACTTACAGAATGTCTTCAGTTCAGGGAGGTCATTACCTACAGGTCTCTGGTCCAACACAACTTCTCATCCCCAACACCACAGGCTGAGAATACCACTCATGAATGCCAATGTTACACAGCAACACTCATCAACTAGTCAAAATCAACACCGAACACAACTCAGCTACACCGGTGTACAACGACTCTAACAGGACAACACCATTTGAACATGTACATACAGGACATAAATACAGTTCAATGCACCAACAGCAATCAAGCAGACATAGGATATGCAATTCAACATGACATCACCAGGACACACACCTTTTACACCAACTAGACAACATCAATATACCATGACACCAGCAACAATCAGGACACATGCTATAACATAAGTCACCGACAACAACTCAGACATATAACATACATCGCGACATAAAACCATCACAATCATCAAATGATCACTCTCACCATAGCCATAATCGTCCCAATCATCCTAGCTGACACTACATGATCAGCCTCAACATAGTCACCACAATCATAATCCCCATCATCACTATCACCATAGCCATCATCATCCCAATCATCCTAGCTGACATCACTACATGGTCAGCCTCAACATAGTCATCACCACAATCATAATCACCATCACAATCATCAAATGGTCACTCTCACCATAGCCATCACTACAATCATAATACCCAATGCACCACCTTTCCCCCATCTTCTGTCATTTAAATACCTAAACTTATGAGGGATGCCATATGATATAGGACACACTGCTCCTGCAATGTCCGTGTTTTGATAAAGGATATCAACAACAATATGACATCACACACATTACTGCATGATATTATAAATTAATAACCAACAGGTAAAACATGTTTAACTATGAAAAGTAAAGGAAACAGGAATAACCATATTTGTAGAATGTGACAATGTAACCTTACAAATAGAAGAATCATGACATTCACAGAAAGTTAAAGATAAACATGTATTACACAGGAACTCAATCGAGGAACTCTCTGATACCCTTAAGACAGTTCATAAAATAAATACACCATAGTATCAAGTAAGAGTGCATCATCCATATGAGACAGGATCAAAGCATAACCATGTTCATGGGCAGAAACAGAATATCAGCACTAATATAACAACCAGTGTAGTATATATATTATGTCATAACCATGTTCATGGGCAGAAACAAAATATCAGCACTAGTATAACAACCAGTATACTATATATGTTATGTCATAACCATGTTCATGAGCAGAAACAAATATCAGCACTAGTATAACAACCAGTGTACTATATATATTATGTCATTATTATTACACACTAATGCCAACTACACCAGTGTACTTTTATCTGTGAGTGGACAGCAAATGTGCAGTTATGCCCTCTATTTCCCACCATTCTTCCTACGATACACCGGTTATAAATTTTCTTCTCTTACGCTTCGTGTCGCATAGCAAGTGCATATATCTTTGCGAAAGGTGGTACGTAGCAATAAATCACACCCTTCCCCTGGTACAACAAACACCCTGTTCTACTACACATAAAACTCCCAGTTTGATACACTAGCACAAACACTACTGCATTCTGGTAACAGATGTGACACCAGACTTCAATGCTAAATGAGAAACCCCTTTACCAATATCAGTTCCAGATGCACCTGCCTGATCTCCCTCAGTAAAGCCACACTTCATTCGCAGTTACGATTACCCAATGATTGCTGATACGCACCCCGCATATTAAGATGCATTATTTCCTACGCCTAGTGGCTATCAATCTGCATGGCGTCCCTACAATTCAACACATTATTTCCTATACTTCTATTTATTACCTACATGTTCTTACTGCTTAGCTTAACCATTAACCCATCATTGCCACATATAACATGTAAGTACTCTTCTCTGCTTTACACATGTTATAAATATTACACCTATATTATGGTTATTTTCCCCTACTCATTGTTGCTTTGGAGTGTTCATACCCAACACTTGACCAAACATTCAATGTGATGCTCACTATAATCACAGAATAATCCTGTAAACATATCTTGCTGCTGTATACACATACACATATGATTCTCACCACTCTGTTGTTAAGTAACCTTCATTTTTAGCAACCTCACAAGCACTTACTCCCTTCCATGCCAACATGGCCTGCATGGCACCATGTGGCATTATTTCAGTCTTTACTATATACTAATTTATGACCCCACACATTGTATATTTTGGTGAATCTCCCACATATCTATTTAGCCAGTAACACATTAATGCCATAGGATTACCATGTAAAATAATTCCCAACAATAATCTTGTGCCAGCATGGCTGGCATGACATGACATCATTATCTATGATACTTAAACACCATCAATGACCTATTCTACATATTTACCATCACCATTGTCTGATTCAACACGGTGGTGCTGGTTTTTTCGAAAAAGGTATAGAGACCGGTCGTTCAGAAAGCAATGGCAAACTACTGAACGTAACACTTGCCTAGTACATCAATAGCAGCTGAAAATGCTGGTGTTGACTGCAACGTCCCGTAAGGGATACGCAACAACATTTATTTATTATTGTCTGATTGCTGACATCTCTATGTGTTACATGTTATTTTCATAAAGCTTTCGGGACGCTAAATCATTCTATAGAACAGTCCATTTAATAGTATTCATTCATATTATCTATTTATATTTCTTTGTTCCTACCACTCTGCCTAACAGCTTTGTTCACACACATCGGTTTTCCCACGCAAACGCTTTTCAAGCCTGTAACATGGCGTGTGCTGCGATTTAACAAATATTTATTAAATTAAACATTTTAAACTTACGGCTTTCTCCTCTGACATATGTTGTTCACTGATGAACAGATGGGAAACCCCACATATCTTGTCTCAAGACGGGCTGGCCACAAAACTACACAGGGCCCCAGCGCCTGCCTTCACACCGAGCTGGCTACTACAAGGAAAAATGGCCTCCGGTCTTTGTGATAAAGTGGCGTTTCCGGCGTGGCCAGGACCGTACGGTTTTCACAGACCAAACTAAGTGCCTTGGTTTGGCGCTGTGATATATCCAACCCCCTACTTTTTTGACGTCCCGTCAAAAGGAATGGACTATCGTATCCCCTTACCCCAACTATCTCTTCACAAGTTAACATCTACAACATAAACCATCATCAAAATTACCAACGCCCCCCCCAAAAAAAAAAAGCCACCCGTGACCTCATCCAAAAATAATCATCAATGAAACAAGGATTCATTTAAATTTACACACAAACCGCCATCAAAATGACAAAGGCATAACAAATCTATGTCACATGTTACCACATCCAAAAACATAATCATCAAATCAGTCAAGACACCAATGATAGTTATACGTAACCAGCCATCAAAATGACATCAGACTTCTATGCCCTAACAATTCCCTGGTCATAGAGCACAACCATCAACAACAACAAAAAAAGTTTTGTCACCTTTGGAGACCTTGCCCCCAAAACCTAAACTGCTGGTTATATCCCTGAAGAGTACCACTTAACAAAATAGTCTTTTTCTATTCATACATCACTTACAATGTGAAACAGTGTAGATTACATCACCAAGTATCAGTCTTTTCCAAATACCAATAATCTCAACTCAAAAGTATAAACCATACTAGCTCAGTTGTTGGTACTAATGACTAAAATAACATCAGTGAGGAAAAATAGCTCTTCTGCTATAAGAGCACCAATTGTAACGAAATGAATACAACCCTCACTTCTTACATAAAAATAATTAAACAAACATAAACATTAAACCAGTAACCTTATATTGGTTACTATTTCCCTTAACTCTGGAAATTCAACACAAAATGTATTTAAAAATAATACCATTTGTCTCTTCTAATCAATTATAAGCTTCCTGCAGCTAATGGAGTACCCGGGTGGTTTGTGCTTCTAACACTCTGTACCCTTACACTAAAAAGGAACATTTCATTCTGTGTCACCTATAACCTGGATATAAACACAAAGGAACACCCCATACAGGGTCAACAAAACATTGTTATTCCAATAATATCCCACCTCATGAATTCACCCTGGAAGTTACTCTCTTACTGGACATGATGGTAATGACAACACCACATGAACAATAGAACCACCCCTTTCACCTGGTCTGCCTGGTGTTCTTGCACTCTAAAAGAAAGACATGTCATCACATGACACCATCTACCTGCAATCATAATATATAACAACAGCAAAACATAACTGCTAATTAACTAACTACACTAAGGCTGTCAATCCAAAAGACTGGAATTCCTAAACAGATGAAAACAGTCTCTATCTTTCACAACCATGTCTAACGGGCAAAAGTTCTTGCTGGTGGTCTTTCACAATCACCTTTTGCACAAAGTCACGAGATGACATATCGGTATGCAGAACATTTTGCCTCACACCAGTCACAATACACGGTCCACCTGTCAAATTTCTAACACCTAACTGGTCGACCACACTGACAGCAGGAGACTTCCCTCGTCCCCTCCTCCGTCTCTTCCTGCGAAAGAAATTTCTCTGGTTGCCACGCATAACCATCCGGCTATCAGAAGTTGACAATGCACCCACCTGAACTGCTGGGGCTGATCCTTTAGAAGAATCAACCTGGGGCGGACTCTGTTGTCGCTTAAGGCCCTGCTGGTCTCGGTGGCTTACGCTTGCAAATACTTTGCTACACGTCACTCCAGAGGGGTTCTGAATAACACTAACCCCTCTCTTCGGACACCTGTTCTGCAGGTGGGTGCAACTTCTACAAATATTGCACCTCTTGCGTCGTACCTTGGGCTGCAGCAACGAATCAGCTAAGGCTCTCATCCGACCTAGCTCAGCTTGAAGCTCCCCCACCACATCATCATGGTGGACCCTTTGACACTCACCACTGACATTATGCCACCTCTTTGAGCTGTAATCTTGAGGTTCGACATATTGGTATGTACCGACTTCTGGAGCTAACGACACACCAGCCCATCGCATGGCCAAGTCTCTAACACAAAGGAAAGTCACTGAAGGGTCATGCGATATCCTCTCCTCTGCCATTCTCCTGCTGAGAACATTATGTAGTTTTGCAACAAACCAGTCTCTTAGGATCACTGGATCCCAAGCAACCATGCCCCTCTTTCTCTGAGCTTCCAGCACCAAACGAAAGGCTTTGTGGACCCGGTGAGAGAAATCCATGATGGATTCCCCAACATCTTGTTTCACTTGGAAGAAAGCTGCAGCAAGTTCCACCATGCTGCGCTGCTCTCCATACACCTGCTGAATGGTCTGCAGCAACTCTTCAGGGTCATTACAAACTGACCTAAGTTCAAGCTCTGCCCACACATTGGGAGCAACACTTTCCCAAATGATGTCAACTCTGTCCTCATCACACACCGCACCAGCCCTCCATGCAGATCTCACCTTCCTCACATACTCCTCAACAGCCGGCCCACCTTACCGGCCAAAACAAGGTACTTCTATCTTCACAGGTGCAACTATGTACCTGAATTCACCAGTGGGCCCTGTAAATTCAGGGGCACCAACTGGGAGGGGAACTGCGGTCCCTAACGTTGAAGAAAGAGCCATCCTTGCTCTGGATAGGATACAGTGAAAGTGTACTAGGAGGCAATTTATCTGAGCCCACTCACCATACAGGGGACTCCTCTCTTGTGCAGGAATGCCCGGAGGATCTCAGCAGCAAACCTGGGTTCTAATGTCACAACTCAAAGACAATTGACACCACAAACATAAACACTGACCTATCACACAAAACAATCACTAGATACTAAAACAATCCTAACAGAACAATTCAAAGGCTGCCACAATATCTCGTCGGGGTCGCCATTTTGTAGTCGATGGTAAAAGAGAAAGGGAGACAATCATAAAGACTGATGCTTCCTTCACTACGGTGCTCAGAGGTAAAGAGTAGTTCTGACTTCGTTACGGCCAAAGAAGAAAAATAGTGAAAAGAGAGAGAACCTCACACCGCCTCAACCGACAAAAAAAGACGATAGTAATTAGATAAGAAGATACACGGGATCTCAGGCAGGGGCCTCAACTCTGGACTGACTGTCATATTTGAGACCCAGACATTGGATTAAGGTGTTAGACTGTGGTAGAAATAGTGGTTGTAAAAACTAAGAGCGACTAAACAAACAAATCATGGACAAATAAACAAGCTCTTTATTTATTTCTTCTAACCGAACATGTTTGATAACACATTGCAATAACAGATACAACGGACAACAGTATATATCAAACGACAACGGTGGGTAACCCCCAACGAATCAACATCACTTAAGACCACAGGGTACACCAAGTACCACAACACAGATGCTCCAAGCAATAGCTGGTTAGACTGACACAATAAAAAACCTTGACACAAGCAACACTGCACAGACAATAAGGCACTACAAAAACATAGGTTACACAACATAAACCCCAAGACACGACATAAACAAAGAGTTGTGACACAATTTACTATCCCTCCAATAACCCAGGCCTGCTGACACTAACTAGTCAGCCGCTCCTGTAACAATGGAAAACACAATCTATGATTATCATGGTAAAGACAACATATTAAACACATAAAGCAATGAGCACATGCAATATAACATTTGAATTAACCCACACATAACAAATGTCTTCCATCAAATTATCCACTTTGCTGTTCCCTCTAGTTGTACTACTGCTATCATGAGACTACATCTCTAATGGTTAAATGCAGCAATCAATGCTGCATCATCAGATCACCCACTTTATTGTCTTCTCCAGTTGTGCCACTGCTGTCATGAGATTACACTTGATATTGCTAGGATGGAACACCTTCTAATGCAACAACCTCAGCCTGCTCCACCTCCCCATACAGCCCAGCATTCACTTACAGAATGTCTTCAGTTCAGGGAGGCATTACCTACAGGTCTCTGGTCCAACACAACTTCTCATCCCCAACACCACAGGCTGAGAATACCACTCATGAATGCCAATGTTACACAGCAACACTCATCAACTAGTCAAAATCAACACCGAACACAACTCAGCTACACCGGTGTACAACGACTCTAACAGGACAACACCATTTGAACATGTACATACAGGACATAAATACAGTTCAATGCACCAACAGCAATCAAGCAGACATAGGATATGCAATTCAACATGACATCACCAGGACACACACCTTTTACACCAACAAGACAACATCAATATACCATGACACCAGCAACAATCAGGACACATGCTATAACATAAGTCACCGACAACAACTCAGACATATAACATACATCGCGACATAAAACCATCACAATCATCAAATGATCACTCTCACCATAGCCATAATCGTCCCAATCATCCTAGCTGACACTACATGATCAGCCTCAACATAGTCACCACAATCATAATCCCCATCATCACTATCACCATAGCCATCATCATCCCAATCATCCTAGCTGACATCACTACATGGTCAGCCTCAACATAGTCATCACCACAATCATAATCACCATCACAATCATCAAATGGTCACTCTCACCATAGCCATCACTACAATCATAATACCCAATGCACCACCGTTCCCCCATCTTCTGTCATTTAAATACCTAAACTTATGAGGGATGCCATATGATATAGGACACACTGCTCCTGCAATGTCCGTGTTTTGATAAAGGATATCAACAACAATATGACATCACACACACATTACTGCATGATATTATAAATTAATAACCAACAGGTAAAACATGTTTAACTATGAAAAGTAAAGGAAACAGGAATAACCATATTTGTAGAATGTGACAATGTAACCTTACAAATAGAAGAATCATGACATTCACAGAAAGTTAAAGATAAACATGTATTACACAGGAACTCAATCGAGGAACTCTCTGATACCCTTAAGACAGTTCATAAAATAAATACACCATAGTATCAAGTAAGAGTGCATCATCCATATGAGACAGGATCAAAGCATAACCATGTTCATGGGCAGAAACAGAATATCAGCACTAATATAACAACCAGTGTAGTATATATATTATGTCATAACCATGTGCATGGGCAGAAACAAAATATCAGCACTAGTATAACAACCAGTATACTATATATGTTATGTCATAACCATGTTCATGAGCAGAAACAAATATCAGCACTAGTATAACAACCAGTGTACTATATATATTATGTCATTATTATTACACACTAATGCCAACTACACCAGTGTACTTTTATCTGTGAGTGGACAGCAAATGTGTAGTTATGCCCTCTATTTCCCACCATTCTTCCTACGATACACCGGTTATAAATTTTCTTCTCTTACGCTTCGTGTCGCATAGCAAGTGCATATATCTTTGCGAAAGGTGGTACATAGCAATAAATCACACCCTTCCCCTGGTACAACAAACACCCTGATTTACTACACATAAAACTCCCAGTTTGATACACTAGCACAAACACTACTGCATTCTGGTAACAGATGTGACCCCAGACTTCAATGCTAAATGAGAAACCCCTTTACCAATATCAGTTCCAGATGCACCTGCCTGATCTCCCTCAGTAAAGCCACACTTCATTCGCAGTTACGATTACCCAATGATTGCTGATACGCACCCCGCATATTAAGATGCATTATTTCCTACGCCTAGTGGCTATCAATCTGCATGGCGTCCCTACAATTCAACACATTATTTCCTATACTTCTATTTATTACCTACATGTTCTAACTGCTTAGCTTAACCATTAACCCATCATTGCCACATATAACATGTAAGTACTCTTCTCTGCTTTACACATGTTATAAATATTACACCTATATTATGGTTATTTTCCCCTACTCATTGTTGCTTTGGAGTGTTCATACCCAACACTTGACCAAACATTCAATGTGATGCTCACTATAATCACAGAATAATCCTGTAAACATATCTTGCTGCTGTATACACATACACATATGATTCTCACCACTCTGTTGTTAAGTAACCTTCATTTTTAGCAACCTCACAAGCACTTACTCCCTTCCATGCCAACATGGCCTGCATGGCACCATGTGGCATTATTTCAGTCTTTACTATATACTAATTTATGACCCCACACATTGTATATTTTGGTGAATCTCCCACATATCTATTTAGCCAGTAACACATTAATGCCATAGGATTACCATGTAAAATAATTCCCAACATAATCTTGTGCCAGCATGGCTGGCATGACATGACATCATTATCTATGATACTTAAACACCATCAATGACCTATTCTACATATTTACCATCACCATTGTCTGATTCAACACGGTGGTGCTGGTTTTTTCGAAAAAGGTATAGAGACCGGTCGTTCAGAAAGCAATGGCAAACTACTGAACGTAACACTTGCCTAGTACATCAATAGCAGCTGAAAATGCTGGTGTTGACTGCAACGTCCCGTAAGGGATACGCAACAACATTTATTTATTATTGTCTGATTGCTGACATCTCTATGTGTTACATGTTATTTTCATAAAGCTTTCGGGACGCTAAATCATTCTATAGAACAGTCCATTTAATAGTATTCATTCATATTATCTATTTATATTTCTTTGTTCCTACCACTCTGCCTAACAGCTTTGTTCACACACATCGGTTTTCCCACGCAAACGCTTTTCAAGCCTGTAACATGGCGTGTGCTGCGATTTAACAAATATTTATTAAATTAAACATTTTAAACTTACGGCTTTCTCCTCTGACATATGTTGTTCACTGATGAACAGATGGGAAACCCCACATATCTTGTCTCAAGACGGGCTGGCCACAAAACTACACAGGGCCCCAGCGCCTGCCTTCACACCGAGCTGGCTACTACAAGGAAAAATGGCCTCCGGTCTTTGTGATAAAGTGGCGTTTCCGGCGTGGCCAGGACCGTACGGTTTTCACAGACCAAACTAAGTGCCTTGGTTTGGCGCTGTGATATATCCAACCCCCTACTTTTTTGACGTCCCGTCAAAAGGAATGGACTATCGTATCCCCTTACCCCAACTATCTCTTCACAAGTTAACATCTACAACATAAACCATCATCAAAATTACCAACGCCCCAAAAAAAAAAAGCCACCCGTGACCTCATCCAAAAATAATCATCAATGAAACAAGGATTCATTTAAATTTACACACAAACCGCCATCAAAATGACAAAGGCATAACAAATCTATGTCACATGTTACCACATCCAAAAACATAATCATCAAATCAGTCAAGACACCAATGATAGTTATACGTAACTGTCAGGATCTTCTATTAGGCTCGTTGGCTAACACATGTGAGACAGTACAAGTACAACGTGATTCGACGTAAGACACAGCAACACAAGTTCTATGGATTTATTGCCACATTAAATACATAACGATAATTACAGCAATGTACAACATATAACTCACAACCACAATACAGCTCATAGGTCTGACGCTCACGATATCAGTCGTTCAGCTCACAACCACGGAGATTCACACAAACGCCTTGCTCTCGACACACACGTCCGTTCAGAGTCCTGTCCCAGCTTGGTCTGAGATTATCACGCACACTGCCCACTGCCTCTGGTGGGGTCACGTGGCTTTGCGTGCGTCTGTCGTCAGCGCTGGTCGCGTGTCAGGTAAGAATCTCGCCAGCCGACAACTCTTGTCCGCCGGGTGCCGTAACGATGTTGCTGCGTAGCTAGGCTCTGACATTCTCCCCGGGTACCTCAATGAAAGATGCCATCTTTCATTCATGATGTATGTATATACTGGGGTAGTGTTAATTTCATGTCAGAGACTACTTTTTCCCAGTGTTATGCATGAAAATACATATAAGGCATAGAAATATATACAAAAAAAAATGTAAGTTGCATTGAAATGACAAATGAAGTACAACTGTTAACACAATTCAGGTTTCATCCCCCTGATGCCTGGTTACCTTCATTGCAATAATACCCAGTCAGATCAGTAGCACCAGCTTCACGCATCTACCTCGCAGCTATTTGAAAAAAACGTAATAATATGATTGTTTTGCAACAACCATCTAGCCAGACTGAAATACGGCTTTGTATTTAGTCGTATTAAACACTTAAACTCTGCCCTCATTTGGTCAGGAGTTCTTATGTTGGTTTGCAATGTTGGCAGCTCTATGACATGCTTGGTGGACGCCTACCTGCTGTGCCAACTATTTGAGCAACAAAATGTCTATCTATACAATATACATTAATGAATATGTTTCAAATTATGGCCCTTGATGTAATTCACAAATGCAAGGGAAGTAATTTTGACATTCAAGAAATTCCATACATTATAATAATTATTTAATTTCTTAGCGTCATTGCTTGACGTTTCTTCATATTAACGAGAAAAAGTCGGTAATATGAATACATTAATCAAGATATGATTCTAAGATTACACTAATCAAAATAAATAAGTACCAAATTGGTATATTATATTTTATAGATTCCAAAGGATTTTACAAGTGTCATACATTTTTGAAATTTTGTATGTCGTCTGCTAATTTTGCTAGACTTTTTAAATTACACCGGAAATATATACGAAACGCAAAATTTGGTTGATGTTACACTGTCTGAACACAAATGATCCGGTTTTATTTCGGAACGGATAGTAAAATGTTCTCACAGTTCGTGTCTGATGTTATAGTATCACAACGGATTCTGATGGAATGTTCTTATTTCCGATGTGTTCACAAATTCTGGATAAAGATCGACTGTTCTTATTTGTGATGTTCAAACGTCGAACAATTTGGATTAAATTTGCTGCAGAGGTGGTGTAGGAGTCAATGTTCGGTCCACATTTGCACATGTTAAAATATCACGGTGAAGAAAATCACTCACAGATGTCACAATGGTAAAGTTCGCTTCTGGTAAGTGGTTAAGCGTCTGTGACATTGTTCTTGGTGTATATATACAATTAATATTGTTCTCATTCTAACACACACTACACAATTATACTACACTCATTACATGACTTGTTTAAAATAAGTATATTATACATGTCGGTTTCTAAACCGTATCACAATTTTAATTATAGACCTTACACAGTAGGTGAATGGCAACAAAATTCACTCATTGGTGGCTGTGTTGGGCTGAGTGTAATATTACACAGTGCACTCAGACATTGCTTACTGGGTCTGTCGGACAACGGGACAAAAGGTCGGCGATTGTATTCATTCTGCCGGGAATATGGCGAACTTCAAAACTGAAATTCTGAAGCTTCAAGGACCAGCGAGCAATCATATTATTTGATGGTACTGCGGAATTTATATACCTTAATGGACTGTTGTCAGTTTCGATGATAAAGTGACGTCCTAGAAGATATCTGGACAGCTTCGTCACACTTTCTACTAAGGCCAATGCTTCTAATTGCGGAATGGACCATGCCCGCTCTCGGGGCCTTAGTTTTCTTGATAGAAAACAAACGGGATGCAGGATGTCGTTGTATTCCTGCAATAGGACTGCACCGATCGCAATGGAGCTAGCATCTGTTCTCAATCTGAAAGGTAAACGAATGTTGGGCAATTTAAGGATGAGATTAGGTGAATTCTTATCAGAAAAGTGTGCCAAAACTTTATCAAATGCATTTCGTAGGCATTCATCGTTTACAACTTTTTCGGGTTTATTCTTGGTTAGTAAGTTAGAAAAAACCTCAGTCAGTTCTGAAAAATCAGGAATAAAGTTTCTGTAATAATTAATAAGTCCTAACAAACTGCGGACTTGTTTCTTATTTGTTGGAAGTGACAGTTTTAGAATTTTGGAGACAATTTTGTTGTCTGTCATGACAAAGCCATTGGATATTCTGTACCCCAAAAATGATATCTCTTGGTAAGCCATGCTCACTTTTGAAGGCTTCACTGTTAGTCAGTGCTGTCTGATACTAGGTAGTAGTAGTAGAACGTCTTGTCCAGGTGTCAATGTTATAGTTCCGTCGTTGTCTCTGTATGGACACAGATGTCGTCAGTATAGTGAATGATATTAGGAATGTCAGATAGGAGGAGTCGTATAGCAGACAAGGCCTGTCTGGAGTTACTGGATCTAAGGATATAAAGTGGGTTACGGTTAAAATCTTCCAAAAGGATTTTCAAATTTTATGTTGAGATCATTTTGAGTGCTATCTCCAAACCTGCACTCGTACATGTGTGTATACATTCAATAGTTCAAACAATAATAATACACCATGTATCGTTGTGAAATGTAATCGTGCATGTTTGTATGATCTTTTGCAATTTGTGTATATTTTCCAAAATATGTAGGGTAATTTGTTGCTGATTTTTGTCAGTAATTCCACCGACTGATGTTTTACATTGTTCAGCATAGGTATTCGTATGAGTTGATTTAACATAGAGATTATGAGTGGCAGTAACAAAATTTGGTTCAACAGTAATGACATAAGTAACAAAGTCTGCTGGTTTGTCATGAGTAATATCATCTGTGTTGTGTCATGATGATGTGGAAATATAACTGTTTGTGAAGACATTTGTTTTGTATTTACAATCAGTAGTGCAAGTATAACTATCCACTGTGTGCACTTGGTTATGTGTGTAGTTAACAGAGAGTATAGGAGGTATAATATATACCATGATGATTTTTGATCTTTCCTCGCTGTTGTGAACTGTTTGTTTTCTGCACCTTTTTCTTTGTGCTGATACACACCAGTTTCTGTTTCTTCTTGTTCTGGGATGGTAATCACGTTGGTATGGTGTGGTATCTTGGTCTGTTCATCATGTTGTTGTATGATGCGTGGGGTAGTTAAGGCAGTATTTGTTGTGGTGTTAACTTTTTGCCTTGTGTGAGGTTTGGACTCTATGTAATCTGTCACATTCAATACATTTCCAATTAATAAATCACAACATGGATTGTCTAACAAAGCACAAGTTACTCTGCCTGATAGGAAAGGTGATTTTATATTGGCCCATGCCATGGGATATTTCTCTACTGTCCCTGAAACAGTTTTGCAATAGATGTACTCATCTAGGTAGTCTTTAGGATCAGCTAAGGTCTTTCGAAGACCGATAAGACAGGACCCTGTGTCGCGTACACATGTGCATACTGTGTCATTGATGTAACCTTTATGGAATGTTAATTTTCCTAACGACAGTTTTGAGGTTTTGTTCAATTCCTCACTTTCTTGTTGAGCATTGACCTCTTTATATAAAGAATGAGGTTGAGTGATGTTAACAACATTATTACAATATGGTACAAAGTCTGGTGTTGTCTTCATGTCTGTGATGTTCACTTTTCTTACATTCTTTGCTGAACTGCATTTTGAGTCTATTGCCAAGTTAGCTTCCTCATTGGCAATAGGGACGGCGTGCCCGCATGTTAAGGTACCATTTTCATTGAAGGTATTACAGACAGTACATTTGTTAGCACTAAATACATCACAAGCCTGTGCTGCATGTACAGGATGTTTTTCTGGATTTTCGTCTTCTGACGTTGAGCTATCGAACAAGGCGGCATTGGCTTTGTTGGTCATATGCCTGCCTCTACAATCCATACGATAGTGACCGTAAGCCTTGCAGAGAAAACATTTACGTGCACTTTTGAACGATCTACGTTCTATGTCTTGTCTGTTTACCATATTTTGCAAGTATGTTAGGTACCCTGGGTTTTTATCGCACATCTCGTTCAAATGGTGAGACAATTTACAGTGAGTGCATTGTCTAACTCTATCAGAGGTAGGCCTGTGTGGTTTTTGCCTACTATAGTTGTTCTCATAGTTGGCTGCTGCTACCCAGTTACTGTCAGTAGCTTCAGTGGCAAAACACTGTTTATTTGCCGTATAATAGGCCGACCCACGTCTTTCCATTTCTTCCACACTTGTGCATTCATTCTCCTGCAAGAACTTAGAAAAAGATGATGGGATAGAAGAAATAACTTTATCTCGAATAATGAGATCTTCTAATTTATCATAATTTTTGTTAATTTTGGCTGATGAAGTCCATTTGCTGAAAATGTCTCGGACTAAACAGAGGTAGTCAGAGAACGTTTGAGTTGATTTTGGACTCAGTTTACTGAATTGTTCTCTGTACCCTGCTTCATCTAACATGAAATGTGCCATTATTTTAGATTTAATAGTAATGGTACTCTTTTCTGAGGTCTTTGGGGATGGTTTCAATGACTTTCAGAGGTTCCCCAGATAGACTCCTCATATATAAAATATTCCATTCCGAAAGTGGAACTTGGTAATGTTCCATTAATGTCTCAAAATTTTGGGTAAAGGCTGCTATGCAGTCACCCGAGGTATAGTTACGAACGATACCTTGATACTTTCTTATACTGGTTTTCTTTTTCCAGTCTTTCAGATTTCTTTGACTCTTTATTCATTGCAGTCTCGGTGTCGAGTTGTTTCATTTTCAACTGTAATTCAAGTTCTTCTCTCTTACTCTGAGCTGCTATTTCTGCTTTCTTAAGTTCACCGTCTATCTCAGCTTGTTTGGCAGCCTTTTCAATCTCTGCCTGTTTTAGAGCTGTTTCCATCTCTGCTTGCTTTGTCTTTGCAGCCATTTCTACTTCGGCTTGCTTTAATGCTGTTTCTGCCTCTATTTGCTTGGCAGCTTTTTCAATCTCTGCCTGTTTTAGAGCTCTTTCAGCTGCTCTATCTTCGCGTTCACAGTATTCAGCGTATTTCTTCTCACTCCATTGTGTTAATTCATCACCTTCTAACTTTAATTTTAAACCCATATCGATGAAATCAAATAATGTCGACATGATGGAGAAAATATGTCAATGAAAATCAATCACACAAAATATGTTGTAAATGGTTAGTAGAAAAACAACTTACAATTGATTTGCCTATACGATGCGTGCCCACTAATGCATACGTAAAGTTAAAGTGAAGAAAAATATACTCAAGTGCCCTTGGATATGGTGACGAAAGGTTGGGCAATCGGGCTAGAAAACTGTAGGGTCGTACTTCGGAACCACTAATGACCTCTACGGCAGGGTTATGGATGGTACGCAAAAACCTGCTTTGTTTTTGGAGAGAAATAAGTTAGCGTGTGTTTGTTGGTGTGTGCCTGCAAGTCACTAAGTGTTGATTAGGTTTGGATGGCGTTGAGTATAATTGTATGTCGTAAATTTGTCGTCAACAGTGTTTCTTTCAACAGAAGTTACACTCTTTCCAAAACTCTTTGCGTTCCACAAACTCAATACACAAAAACAATCTATCTGTATTTGAACACTCAATAACATTGATGACACATCACTTACATCAAGATGACATTCAGTAAGGACAAAGACATCAAGTTTACAAGATGGCGACAAGGTCAAAATGGCGGCTAAAATCACAATGTTGACAAGGTCAAACGGTGACAATTTTCACCAATCACAAATGTTTAACACGTTTACAGGATCAAACAATATGTACTGTACATTTACTAATGATCTTAAACATATTTAGACAATGTAGTAATGGATCACACTGAGACTTTTCCGATCACATGTACATCACTATAACCTTGACAAATTTTACAAGTACAAGAATTATAGTTTTAAATAACAAAGACGAACAACACACGTCTAAATATATTAGGTTCTTAAATAAAGACGAGCAACCCACGTCCACACATGTCAGGATCTTCTATTAGGCTCGTTGGCTAACACATGTGAGACAGTACAAGTACAACGTGATTCGACGTAAGACACAGCAACACAAGTTCTATGGATTTATTGCCACATTAAATACATAACGATAATTACAGCAATGTACAACATATAACTCACAACCACAATACAGCTCATAGGTCTGACGCTCACGATATCAGTCGTTCAGCTCACAACCACGGAGATTCACACAAACGCCTTGCTCTCGACACACACGTCCGTTCAGAGTCCTGTCCCAGCTTGGTCTGAGATTATCACGCACACTGCCCACTGCCTCTGGTGGGGTCACGTGGCTTTGCGTGCGTCTGTCGTCAGCGCTGGTCGCGTGTCAGGTAAGAATCTCGCCAGCCGACAACTCTTGTCCGCCGGGTGCCGTAACGATGTTGCTGCGTAGCTAGGCTCTGACAGTAACCAGCCATCAAAATGACATCAGACTTCTATGCCCTAACAATTCCCTGGTCATAGAGCACAACCATCAACAACAACAAAAAAAGTTTTGTCACCTTTGGAGACCTTGCCCCCAAAACCTAAACTGCTGGTTATATCCCTGAAGAGTACCACTTAACAAAATAGTCTTTTTCTATTCATACATCACTTACAATGTGAAACAGTGTAGATTACATCACCAAGTATCAGTCTTTTCCAAATACCAATAATCTCAACTCAAAAGTATAAACCATACTAGCTCAGTTGTTGGTACTAATGACTAAAATAACATCAGTGAGGAAAAATAGCTCTTCTGCTATAAGAGCACCAATTGTAACGAAATGAATACAACCCTCACTTCTTACATAAAAATAATTAAACAAACATAAACATTAAACCAGTAACCTTATATTGGTTACTATTTCCCTTAACTCTGGAAATTCAACACAAAATGTATTTAAAAATAATACCATTTGTCTCTTCTAATCAATTATAAGCTTCCTGCAGCTAATGAAGTACCCGGGTGGTTTGTGCTTCTAACACTCTGTACCCTTACACTAAAAAGGAACATTTCATTCTGTGTCACCTATAACCTGGATATAAACACAAAGGAACACCCCATACAGGGTCAACAAAACATTGTTATTCCAATAATATCCCACCTCATGAATTCACCCTGGAAGTTACTCTCTTACTGGACATGATGGTAATGACAACACCACATGAACAATAGAACCACCCCTTTCACCTGGTCTGCCTGGTGTTCTTGCACTCTAAAAGAAAGACATGTCATCACATGACACCATCTACCTGCAATCATAATATATAACAACAGCAAAACATAACTGCTAATTAACTAACTACACTAAGGCTGTCAATCCAAAAGACTGGAATTCCTAAACAGATGAAAACAGTCTCTATCTTTCACAACCATGTCTAACGGGCAAAAGTTCTTGCTGGTGGTCTTTCACAATCACCTTTTGCACAAAGTCACGAGATGACATATCGGTATGCAGAACATTTTGCCTCACACCAGTCACAATACACGGTCCACCTGTCAAATTTCTAACACCTAACTGGTCGACCACACTGACAGCAGGAGACTTCCCTCGTCCCCTCCTCCGTCTCTTCCTGCGAAAGAAATTTCTCTGGTTGCCACGCATAACCATCCGGCTATCAGAAGTTGACAATGCACCCACCTGAACTGCTGGGGCTGATCCTTTAGAAGAATCAACCTGGGGCGGACTCTGTTGTCGCTTAAGGCCCTGCTGGTCTCGGTGGCTTACGCTTGCAAATACTTTGCTACACGTCACTCCAGAGGGGTTCTGAATAACACTAACCCCTCTCTTCGGACACCTGTTCTGCAGGTGGGTTCAACTTCTACAAATATTGCACCTCTTGCGTCGTACCTTGGGCTGCAGCAACGAATCAGCTAAGGCTCTCATCCGACCTAGCTCAGCTTGAAGCTCCCCCACCACATCATCATGGTGGACCCTTTGACACTCACCACTGACATTATGCCACCTCTTTGAGCTGTAATCTTGAGGTTCGACATATTGGTATGTACCGATTTCTGGAGCTAACGACACACCAGCCCATCGCATGGCCAAGTCTCTAACACAAAGGAAAGTCACTGAAGGGTCATGCGATATCCTCTCCTCTGCCATTCTCCTGCTGAGAACATTATGTAGTTTTGCAACAAACCAGTCTCTTAGGATCACTGGATCCCAAGCAACCATGCCCCTCTTTCTCTGAGCTTCCAGCACCAAACGAAAGGCTTTGTGGACCCGGTGAGAGAAATCCATGATGGATTCCCCAACATCTTGTTTCACTTGGAAGAAAGCTGCAGCAAGTTCCACCATGCTGCGCTGCTCTCCATACACCTGCTGAATGGTCTGCAGCAACTCTTCAGGGTCATTACAAACTGACCTAAGTTCAAGCTCTGCCCACACATTGGGAGCAACACTTTCCCAAATGATGTCAACTCTGTCCTCATCACACACCGCACCAGCCCTCCATGCAGATCTCACCTTCCTCACATACTCCTCAACAGCCGGCCCACCTTACCGGCCAAAACAAGGTACTTCTATCTTCACAGGTGCAACTATGTACCTGAATTCACCAGTGGGCCCTGTAAATTCAGGGGCACCAACTGGGAGGGGAACTGCGGTCCCTAACGTTGAAGAAAGAGCCATCCTTGCTCTGGATAGGATACAGTGAAAGTGTACTAGGAGGCAATTTATCTGAGCCCACTCACCATACAGGGGACTCCTCTCTTGTGCAGGAATGCCCGGAGGATCTCAGCAGCAAACCTGGGTTCTAATGTCACAACTCAAAGACAATTGACACCACAAACATAAACACTGACCTATCACACAAAACAATCACTAGATACTAAAACAATCCTAACAGAACAATTCAAAGGCTGCCACAATATCTCGTCGGGGTCGCCATTTTGTAGTCGATGGTAAAAGAGAAAGGGAGACAATCATAAAGACTGATGCTTCCTTCACTACGGTGCTCAGAGGTAAAGAGTAGTTCTGACTTCGTTACGGCCAAAGAAGAAAAATAGTGAAAAGAGAGAGAACCTCACACCGCCTCAACCGACAAAAAAAGACGATAGTAATTAGATAAGAAGATACACGGGATCTCAGGCAGGGGCCTCAACTCTGGACTGACCGTCATATTTGAGACCCAGACATTGGATTAAGGTGTTAGACTGTGGTAGAAATAGTGGTTGTAAAAACTAAGAGCGACTAAACAAACAAATCATGGACAAATAAACAAGCTCTTTATTTATTTCTTCTAACCGAACATGTTTGATAACACATTGCAATAACAGATACAACGGACAACAGTATATATCAAACGACAACGGTGGGTAACCCCCAACGAATCAACATCACTTAAGACCACAGGGTACACCAAGTACCACAACACAGATGCTCCAAGTAATAGCTGGTTAGACTGACACAATAAAGAACCTTGACACAAGCAACACTGCACAGACAATAAGGCACTACAAAAACATAGGTTACACAACATAAACCCCAAGACACGACATAAACAAAGAGTTGTGACACAATTTACTATCCCTCCAATAACCCAGGCCTGCTGACACTAACTAGTCAGCCGCTCCTGTAACAATGGAAAACACAATCTATGATTATCATGGTAAAGACAACATATTAAACACATAAAGCAATGAGCACATGCAATATAACATTTGAATTAACCCACACATAACAAATGTCTTCCATCAAATTATCCACTTTGCTGTTCCCTCTAGTTGTACTACTGCTATCATGAGACTACATCTCTAATGGTTAAATGCAGCAATCAATGCTGCATCATCAGATCACCCACTTTATTGTCTTCTCCAGTTGTGCCACTGCTGTCATGAGATTACACTTGATATTGCTAGGATGGAACACCTTCTAATGCAACAACCTCAGCCTGCTCCACCTCCCCATACAGCCCAGCATTCACTTACAGAATGTCTTCAGTTCAGGGAGGCATTACCTACAGGTCTCTGGTCCAACACAACTTCTCATCCCCAACACCACAGGCTGAGAATACCACTCATGAATGCCAATGTTACACAGCAACACTCATCAACTAGTCAAAATCAACACCGAACACAACTCAGCTACACCGGTGTACAACGACTCTAACAGGACAACACCATTTGAACATGTACATACAGGACATAAATACAGTTCAATGCACCAACAGCAATCAAGCAGACATAGGATATGCAATTCAACATGACATCACCAGGACACACACCTTTTACACCAACTAGACAACATCAATATACCATGACACCAGCAACAATCAGGACACATGCTATAACATAAGTCACCGACAACAACTCAGACATATAACATACATCGCGACATAAAACCATCACAATCATCAAATGATCACTCTCACCATAGCCATAATCGTCCCAATCATCCTAGCTGACACTACATGATCAGCCTCAACATAGTCACCACAATCATAATCCCCATCATCACTATCACCATAGCCATCATCATCCCAATCATCCTAGCTGACATCACTACATGGTCAGCCTCAACATAGTCATCACCACAATCATAATCACCATCACAATCATCAAATGGTCACTCTCACCATAGCCATCACTACAATCATAATACCCAATGCACCACCTTTCCCCCATCTTCTGTCATTTAAATACCTAAACTTATGAGGGATGCCATATGATATAGGACACACTGCTCCTGCAATGTCCGTGTTTTGATAAAGGATATCAACAACAATATGACATCACACACACATTACTGCATGATATTATAAATTAATAACCAACAGGTAAAACATGTTTAACTATGAAAAGTAAAGGAAACAGGAATAACCATATTTGTAGAATGTGACAATGTAACCTTACAAATAGAAGAATCATGACATTCACAGAAAGTTAAAGATAAACATGTATTACACAGGAACTCAATCGAGGAACTCTCTGATACCCTTAAGACAGTTCATAAAATAAATACACCATAGTATCAAGTAAGAGTGCATCATCCATATGAGACAGGATCAAAGCATAACCATGTTCATGGGCAGAAACAGAATATCAGCACTAATATAACAACCAGTGTAGTATATATATTATGTCATAACCATGTGCATGGGCAGAAACAAAATATCAGCACTAGTATAACAACCAGTATACTATATATGTTATGTCATAACCATGTTCATGAGCAGAAACAAATATCAGCACTAGTATAACAACCAGTGTACTATATATATTATGTCATTATTATTACACACTAATGCCAACTACACCAGTGTACTTTTATCTGTGAGTGGACAGCAAATGTGCAGTTATGCCCTCTATTTCCCACCATTCTTCCTACGATACACCGGTTATAAATTTTCTTCTCTTACGCTTCGTGTCGCATAGCAAGTGCATATATCTTTGCGAAAGGTGGTACGTAGCAATAAATCACACCCTTCCCCTGGTACAACAAACACCCTGTTTTACTACACATAAAACTCCCAGTTTGATACACTAGCACAAACACTACTGCATTCTGGTAACAGATGTGACCCCAGACTTCAATGCTAAATGAGAAACCCCTTTACCAATATCAGTTCCAGATGCACCTGCCTGATCTCCCTCAGTAAAGCCACACTTCATTCGCAGTTACGATTACCCAATGATTGCTGATACGCACCCCGCATATTAAGATGCATTATTTCCTACGCCTAGTGGCTATCAATCTGCATGGCGTCCCTACAATTCAACACATTATTTCCTATACTTCTATTTATTACCTACATGTTCTAACTGCTTAGCTTAACCATTAACCCATCATTGCCACATATAACATGTAAGTACTCTTCTCTGCTTTACACATGTTATAAATATTACACCTATATTATGGTTATTTTCCCCTACTCATTGTTGCTTTGGAGTGTTCATACCCAACACTTGACCAAACATTCAATGTGATGCTCACTATAATCACAGAATAATCCTGTAAACATATCTTGCTGCTGTATACACATACACATATGATTCTCACCACTCTGTTGTTAAGTAACCTTCATTTTTAGCAACCTCACAAGCACTTACTCCCTTCCATGCCAACATGGCCTGCATGGCACCATGTGGCATTATTTCAGTCTTTACTATATACTAATTTATGACCCCACACATTGTATATTTTGGTGAATCTCCCACATATCTATTTAGCCAGTAACACATTAATGCCATAGGATTACCATGTAAAATAATTCCCAACATAATCTTGTGCCAGCATGGCTGGCATGACATGACATCATTATCTATGATACTTAAACACCATCAATGACCTATTCTACATATTTACCATCACCATTGTCTGATTCAACACGGTGGTGCTGGTTTTTTCGAAAAAGGTATAGAGACCGGTCGTTCAGAAAGCAATGGCAAACTACTGAACGTAACACTTGCCTAGTACATCAATAGCAGCTGAAAATGCTGGTGTTGACTGCAACGTCCCGTAAGGGATACGCAACAACATTTATTTATTATTGTCTGATTGCTGACATCTCTATGTGTTACATGTTATTTTCATAAAGCTTTCGGGACGCTAAATCATTCTATAGAACAGTCCATTTAATAGTATTCATTCATATTATCTATTTATATTTCTTTGTTCCTACCACTCTGCCTAACAGCTTTGTTCACACACATCGGTTTTCCCACGCAAACGCTTTTCAAGCCTGTAACATGGCGTGTGCTGCGATTTAACAAATATTTATTAAATTAAACATTTTAAACTTACGGCTTTCTCCTCTGACATATGTTGTTCACTGATGAACAGATGGGAAACCCCACATATCTTGTCTCAAGACGGGCTGGCCACAAAACTACACAGGGCCCCAGCGCCTGCCTTCACACCGAGCTGGCTACTACAAGGAAAAATGGCCTCCGGTCTTTGTGATAAAGTGGCGTTTCCGGCGTGGCCAGGACCGTACGGTTTTCACAGACCAAACTAAGTGCCTTGGTTTGGCGCTGTGATATATCCAACCCCCTACTTTTTTGACGTCCCGTCAAAAGGAATGGACTATCGTATCCCCTTACCCCAACTATCTCTTCACAAGTTAACATCTACAACATAAACCATCATCAAAATTACCAACGCCCAAAAAAAAAAATAAGCCACCCGTGACCTCATCCAAAAATAATCATCAATGAAACAAGGATTCATTTAAATTTACACACAAACCGCCATCAAAATGACAAAGGCATAACAAATCTATGTCACATGTTACCACATCCAAAAACATAATCATCAAATCAGTCAAGACACCAATGATAGTTTTACGTAACCAGCCATCAAAATGACATCAGACTTCTATGCCCTAACAATTCCCTGGTCATAGAGCACAACCATCAACAACAACAAAAAAAGTTTTGTCACCTTTGGAGACCTTGCCCCCAAAACCTAAACTGCTGGTTATATCCCTGAAGAGTACCACTTAACAAAATAGTCTTTTTCTATTCATACATCACTTACAATGTGAAACAGTGTAGATTACATCACCAAGCATCAGTCTTTTCCAAATACCAATAATCTCAACACAAAAGTATAAACCGTACTATCTCAGTTGTTGGTACTAATGACTAAAATAACATCAGTGAGGAAAAATAGCTCTTCTGCTATAAGAGCACCAATTGTAACGAAATGAATACAACCCTCACTTCTTACATAAAAATAATTAAACAAACATAAACATTAAACCAGTAACCTTATATTGGTTACTATTTCCCTTAACTCTGGAAATTCAACACAAAATGTATTTAAAAATAATACCATTTGTCTTTTTCTAATCAATTATAAGCTTCCTGCAGCTAATTGAGTACCCGGGTGGTTTGTGCTTCTAACACTCTGTACCCTTACACTAAAAAGGAACATTTCATCCTGTGTCACCTATAACCTGGATATAAACACAAAGGAACACCCCATACAGGGTCAACAAAACATTGTTATTCCAATAATATCCCACCTCATGAATTCACCCTGGAAGTTACTCTCTTACTGGACATGATGGTAATGACAACACCACATGAACAACAGAACCACCCCTTTCACCTGGTCTGCCTGGTGTTCTTGCACTCTAAAAGAAAGACATGTCATCACATGACACCATCTACCTGCAATCATAATATATAACAACAGCAAAACATAACTGCTAATTAACTAACTACACTAAGGCTGTCAATCCAAAAGACTGGAATTCCTAAACAGATGAAAACAGTCTCTATCTTTCACAACCATGTCTAACGGGCAAAAGTTCTTGCTGGTGGTCTTTCACAATCCCCTTTTGCACAAAGTCACGAGATGACATATCGGTATGCAGAACATTTTGCCTCACACCAGTCACATTTCTAACACCTAACTGGTCGACCACACTGACACCAAGAGACTTCCCTCGTCCCCTCCTCCGTCTCTTCCTGCGAAAGAAATTTCTCTGGTTGCCACGCATAACCATCCGGCTATCAGAAGTTGACAATGCACCCACCTGAACTGCTGGGGCTGATCCTTTAGAAGAATCAACCTGGGGCGGACTCTGTTGTCGCTTAAGGCCCTGCTGGTCTCGGTGGCTTACGCTTGCAAATACTTTGCTACACGTCACTCCAGAGGGGTTCTGAATAACACTAACCCCTCTCTTCGGACACCTGTTCTGCAGGTGGGTGCGGCTTCTACAAATATTGCACCTCTTGCGTCGTACCTTGGGCTGCAGCAACGAATCAGCTAAGGCTCTCATCCGACCTAGCTCAGCTTGAAGCTCCCCCACCACATCATCATGGTGGACCCTTTGACACTCACCACTGACATTATGCCACCTCTTTGAGCTGTAATCTTGAGGTTCGACATATTGGTATGTACCGACTTCTGGAGCTAACGACACACCAGCCCATCGCATGGCTAAGTCTCTAACACAAAGGAAAGTCACTGAAGGGTCATGCGATATCCTCTCCTCTGCCATTCTCTTGCTGAGAACATTATGTAGTTTTGCAACAAACCAGTCTCTTAGGATCACTGGATCCCAAGCAACCATGCCCCTCTTTCTCTGAGCTTCCAGCACCAAACGAAAGGCTTTGTGGACCCGGTGAGAGAAATCCATGATGGATTCCCCAACATCTTGTTTCACTTGGAAGAAAGCTGCAGCAAGTTCCACCATGCTGCGCTGCTCTCCATACACCTGCTGAATGGTCTGCAGCAACTCTTCAGGGTCATTACAAACTGACCTAAGTTCAAGCTCTGCCCACACATTGGGAGCAACACTTTCCCAAATGATGTCAACTCTGTCCTCATCACACACCGCACCAGCCCTCCATGCAGATCTCACCTTCCTCACACACTCCTCAACAGCCGGCCCACCTTACCGGCCAAAACAAGGTACTTCTATCTTCACAGGTGCAACTATGTACCTGAATTCACCAGTGGGCCCTGTAAATTCAGGGGCACCAACTGGGAGGGGAACTGCGGTCCCTAACGTTGAAGACAGAGCCATCCTTGCTCTGGATAGGATACAGTGAAAGTGTACTAGGAGGCAATTTATCTGAGCCCACTCACCATACTCACCCAGAATTAAGAAAATAAACTCACAGTCCCTACTGACTAAAGAACACCAACTCGCATTCAATTCAGAGGTACAAAGCATCTATGCTAACAAAGAAAGTATATCGAGCAGTGCGAATATTAAAAACAACATTGAAGAAAATTGGAATTTCCTAAAAACTACCTTGCTAAATGCTGCAACAAATACAGTCGGCTACGTACAAAGACAGAAGAAGAAGTGGCTAAGCGATAACACCTGGACGAAGATACAAGAAAGAAAACAAGCAAAACTAACACTTCTTTCTGCAAAAGACACATCTACATATGAAACCCATAAGCAAAAATACTCTATGTTGGATAAAGAGGTGAAATCAAGCGCACGAAAAGACAAACAGAACTTTATTCACAGCCTGGCCTCCGACGCCAAAGCAGCTGCCAGAACTGGAAACAACAGAGCCGTATTCCATATCATGAAGCAACTATGCAATCACTCACTTACACCAAATATACCCATCAAAGACACTCACTATACAGATCCACCAGCTAATAGAGCTATGCTGGCGTGAAGGACAAGTCCCACAGGATTTCAAAGATTCAAGCATCATAACACTGTACAAGAACAAGGGCGATCGGAGCGACTGCAACAACTATAGGGGTATCTCACTTCTGTGTATTGTTGGAAAAGTATTTGCCAGAATTGTTCTGCGCAGACTTCAAGTCCTAGGAGATCAAGTCTACCCCGAATCACAGTGTGGCTTTCGACAGAACCGGTCTACCACTGATATGATATTCTCATTGCGACAAATGCAAGAAAAATGCCGTGAACAGAATCAACCACTGTTTATTGCCTTCATCGACCTCACAAAGGCATTTGATTTGGTTAGTCGTGAGGGTCTGTTCAAGGCACTAAAGAAGATTGGCTGCCCACCAACTCTTCTGTCCATTGTGGAATCGTTCCACACAGGCATGAAGGGTATAATCAAGTTTGATGGTGCAACTTCTGAAGAATTTGAAATCAAGAGTGGAGTTAAGCAAGGTTGTGTACTAGCTCCCACCCTCTTTGGAATATACTTTTCACTTCTACTGAAATATGCATTTCGTGATCAGGATGGTGGTATATACATTCACTCACGCTCAGATGGCGGCCTCTACAATGCTCAGAGATTGAAGGCTAAGACCAAAATTAGGAGGGTACTGATCAGAGAGTTGCTTTTTGCAGATGATGCTGCAGTTACGACCCACTCTGTGGAAGAATTGCAATGTCTACTATCTGCATTCTCCAATGCTTGTTCTGAATTTGGTTTAACAATTAGCAAAAAGAAGACACAGATTATGTCACAAGGTGCACATGAGGTACCATCAATCTTTATTGACGACGCCGAACTAGAGATAGTAGACCATTTTACATATCTAGGATCAGTGGTAAATAGCAAATTATCCCTAGATCAGGAAATCAACATCCGGATTGGTAAGGCAGCAACAACAATGAACAGGTTAAGAAAAAGAGTCTGGGAGAACAGGAAGCTTACTGCCAAAACAAAAGTCCTTGTCTATCAAGCCTGTGTCCTTAGTACTCTTCTCTATGGCAGTGAAACCTGGACAACTTACTCACACCAAGAGAACAATTTAAACAGCTTTCATATGCGGTGCCTGCGAAGAATTCTTGGTATTAAGTGGCAAGACAAAATCACAAATACTGAAGTATTGGAAAGATCAGGTTGTGTGACAGTTTATTCCATGCTCAGTCTTCGTAGACTTAGATGGATAGGACATCTTAGGAGGATGGATGATGGTAGAATACCAAAGGATATCTTTTTTGGTGAATTACAGATGGGTAAGAGATCTCAGGGTCGGCCTCTACTACGATACAAAGATGTGTGTAAGCGGGACATGATTGATACAGGCATTGATAATGCACATTGGGAGCAAGTCGCCGCTGAACGTGTTGCATGGAGGGCAAATATCAGAAATGGAATAAAGTCAAAGGAGAAAATTATTGCAGAAAAGTCACACACCAAGCGTTTGAGACGTAAGATGGTGCATGATGGTGGAAATGACCACGTGTTCACATGCACCCACTGTGAACGGACATTTACAGCGCAAATTGGCCTTATCAGTCACACTCGCTACCGCCATAGTTAAAAGTTATTATGCCTTTTTAAAGCACAAACTATCGTCTGTCAAGACGGCAAGGTGCCAATGGATTGGACCCATCAAAGACAAACAAGGCAATCAACTGTTATCCGATGACCTTCAAAAGCAACGATGGGCAGAACATTTCAAAGAAATATTAAATAGAACGCAGCCTGACACTGTTCCGAACCTGGATGGAGAAATTACTATGCCCCCACTGGATGCCTCCTGCGAGTCATTCACCATGGAAGAGATTAAAGCAGCCACCAAAAAATTGAAGAACAACAAAGCTGTTGGTGAAGATGAAATCTCAGGAGAAATGCTCAAAGTAGCAGATGAGAACACCTTACAACGTTTGTTACAGCTGATCAATGAAATCTGGCAAAGCGAATCCCCACCACAACAGTGGAAAGATGGTGTAATTTTCAAACTGCCTAAAAAGGGCGATATGTCTGATTGCAATAATTGGCGTGGTATCACTCTATTGTCAGTACCAGGAAAACTTTTTTGTAGCATGTTACTTGAGAGATTGAAAAAGGCGATAGATGAAAGGCTCAGAGAAGAACAAGCAGGCTTCAGACCAAAACGGTCATGCATAGACCACATTTTCACCCTCAGAATAATCATTGAAGACTCCGTAGAATTCCAGTCGAAATTAATCACAAACTTTGTCAACTTTCAAAAAGCCTTCGACAGCATCCACCGTCCTTCACTTTGGAATCTACTTAACATCTATGGTTTTCCTACCAAATATACCAACGTCATAAAATCTTTCTACAAAGAGACACGTTGCTGCGTAAGAACAGAAACAGGCAACTCTGACTGGTTCTCAGTCGAAACAGGAGTGAAACAGGGTTGTGTCTTATCACCGATGCTTTTTGGAATAGCTATCGATTGGGTCATGCGCAAATGCACAAGCAACACAAATATGGGTATCCAGTGGGTTGACAAAATTCTAGAAGACCTGGACTTTGCCGACGACATAGTGCTTTTGAGTTCAACACATCCGGATGCCCAAGAGAAAATAAACCACCTCCAAAATGTTTCAGGGCAAATTGGTCTCCAAATTAACACCACAAAAACAAAGACTATTGATCTTACCAACAGTTCAGATGAGACCAAATTGAACAGCTACGTTCTTGAAAAAGTCAACAGCTTCACATACCTAGGAAGCAAAATGACATCCACAGGGGACTCAACACCAGAAATATCATCTAGAATCGCACTGGCATCTAGTGCCTTCAATAAACTGTCAAACATCTGGAAGTCAAAGACACTCAGCAGACACACAAACTTAAAATCTTCAACTCTTGTGTGATTCCAGTCTTAACGTATGGATGTGAAAGTTGGAAATCAACGGTAGCTTTAGATAAAAAATTAGACAATTTTGAGAACAAATGTCTTAGAAGACTTCTAAACATCCACTTGACAGACTTCAGAACCAATTCGCAAATAAGACAAGAGACTAAGCAAGATACAGTATCCAATTTCATAAGAAGACGCCGTTGGAACTACATCGGCCATGTACTCAGAATGGACAAGACAAGACTCCCCTACCAAGCCCTCATATGGTCACCAGTAGGGAAAAGAAAACGGGGAAGACCAAGAGAGACCCTGCTAGAACCATCATTAGAGAAGGCTCATTCAATGGCCAAGTAAATATCCAAGATCTACAACAGATAGCAGCGAACCGCCAGGCATGGAGAGACAGGACTTCTGCCCTATGCGCCGCCTTAGGCTCAAGAGGAAAGACTAACTAACTAACTCACCATACAGGGAACTCCTCTCTTGTGCAGGAATGCCCGGTGGATCTCAGCAGCAAACCTGGGTTCTAATGTCACAACTCAAAGACAATTGACACCACAAACATAAACACTGACCTATCACACAAAACAATCACTAGATACTAAAACAATCCTAACAGAACAATTCAAAGGCTGCCACAATATCTCGTCGGGGTCGCCATTTTGTAGTCGATGGTAAAAGAGAAAGGGAGACAATCATAAAGACTGATGCTTCCTTCACTACGGTGCTCAGAGGTAAAGAGTAGTTCTGACTTCGTTACGGCCAAAGAAGAAAAATAGTGAAAAGAGAGAGAACCTCACACCGCCTCAACCGACAAAAAAAAGACGATAGTAATTAGATAAGAAGATACACGAGATCTCAGGCAGGGGCCTCAACTCTGGACTGACTGTCATATTTGAGACCCAGACATTGGATTAAGGTGTTAGACTGTGGTAGAAATAGTGGTTGTAAAAACTAAGAGCGACTAAACAAACAAATCAAGGACAAATAAACAAGCTCTTTATTTATTTCTTCTAACCGAACATGTTTGATAACACATTGCAATAACAGATACAACGGACAACAGTATATATCAAACGACAACGGTGGGTAACCCCCAACGAATCAACATCACTTAAGACCACAGGGTACACCAAGTACCACAACACAGGTGCTCCAAGCAATAGCTGGTTAGACTGACACAATAAAGAACCTTGACACAAGCAACACTGCACAGACAATAAGGCACTACAAAAACATAGGTTACACAACATAAACCCCAAGACACGACATAAACAAAGAGTTGTGACACAATTTACTATCCCTCCAAGAACCCAGGCCTGCTGACACTAACTAGTCAGCCGCTCCTGTAACAATGGAAAACACAATCTATGATTATCATGGTAAAGACAACATATTAAACACATAAAGCAATGAGCATATGCAATATAACATTTGAATTAACCCACACATAACAAATGTCTTCCATCAAATTATCCACTTTGCTGTTCCCTCTAGTTGTACTACTGCTTTCATGAGACTACATCTCTAATGGTTAAATGCAGCAATCAATGCTGCATCATCAGATCACCCACTTTATTGTCTTCTCCAGTTGTGCCACTGCTGTCATGAGATTACACTTGATATTGCTAGGATGGAACACCTTCTAATGCAACAACCTCAGCCTGCTCCACCTCCCCATACAGCCCAGCATTCACTTACAGAATGTCTTCAGTTCAGGGAGGCATTACCTACAGGTCTCTGGTCCAACACAACTTCTCATCCCCAACACCACAGGCTGAGAATACCACTCATGAATGTCAATGTTACACAGCAACACTCATCAACTAGTCAAAATCAACACCGAACACAACTCAGCTACACCGGTGTACAACGACTCTAACAGGACAACACCATTTGAACATGTACATACAGGACATAAATACAGTTCAATGCACCAACAGCAATCAAGCAGACATAGGATATGCAATTCAACATGACATCACCAGGACACACACCTTTTACACCAACTAGACAACATCAATATACCATGACACCAGCAACAACCAGGACACATGCTATAACATAAGTCACCGACAACAACTCAGACATATAACATACATCGCGACATAAAACCATCACAATCATCAAATGATCACTCTCACCATAGCCATAATCGTCCCAATCATCCTAGCTGACACTACATGATCAGCCTCAACATAGTCACCACAATCATAATCCCCATCATCACTATCACCATAGCCATCATCATCCCAATCATCCTAGCTGACATCACTACATGGTCAGCCTCAACATAGTCATCACCACAATCATAATCACCATCACAATCATCAAATGGTCACTCTCACCATAGCCATCACTACAATCATAATACCCAATGCACCACCTTTCCCCCATCTTCTGTCATTTAAATACCTAAACTTATGAGGGATGCCATATGATATAGGACACACTGCTCCTGCAATGTCCGTGATTTGATAAAGGATATCAACAACAATATGACATCACACACATTACTGCATGATATTATAAATTAATAACCAACAGGTAAAACATGTTTAACTATGAAAAGTAAAGGAAACAGGAATAACCATATTTGTAGAATGTGACAATGTAACCTTACAAATAGAAGAATCATGACATTCACAGAAAGTTAAAGATAAACATGTATTACACAGGAACTCAATCGAGGAACTCTCTGATACCCTTAAGACAGTTCATAAAATAAATACACCATAGTATCAAGTAAGAGTGCATCATCCATATGAGACAGGATCAAAGCATAACCATGTTCATGGGCAGAAACAGAATATCAGCACTAATATAACAACCAGTGTAGTATATATATTATGTCATAACCATGTTCATGGGCAGAAACAAAATATCAGCACTAGTATAACAACCAGTATACTATATATGTTATGTCATAACCATGTTCATGAGCAGAAACAAATATCAGCACTAGTATAACAACCAGTGTACTAAATATATTATGTCATTATTATTACACACTAATGCCAATTACACCAGTGTACTTTTATCTGTGAGTGGACAGCAAATGTGCAGTTATGCCCTCTATTTCCCACCATTCTTCCTACGATACACCGGTTATAAATTTTCTTCTCTTACGCTTCGTGTCGCATAGCAAGTGCATATATCTTTGCGAAAGGTGGTACGTAGCAATAAATCACACCCTTCCCCTGGTACAACAAACACCCTGTTTTACTACACATAAAACTCCCAGTTTGATACACTAGCACAAACACTACTGCATCCTGGTAACAGATGTGACACCAGACTTCAATGCTAAATGAGAAACCCCTTTACCAATATCAGTTCCAGATGCACCTGCCTGATCTCCCTCAGTAAAGCCACACTTCATTCGCAGTTACGATTACCCAATGATTGCTGATACGCACCCCGCATATTAAGATGCATTATTTCCTACGCCTAGTGGCTCTCAATCTGCATGGCGTCCCTACAATTCAACACATTATTTCCTATACTTCTATTTATTACCTACATGTTCTAACTGCTTAGCTTAACCATTAACCCATCATTGCCACATATAACATGTAAGTACTCTTCTCTGCTTTACACATGTTATAAATATGACACCTATATTATGGTTATTTTCCCCTACTCATTGTTGCTTTGGAGTGTTCATACCCAACACTTGACCAAACATCCAATGTGATGCTCACCATAATCACAGAATAATCCTGTAAACATATCTTGCTGCTGTATACACATACACATATGATTCTCACCACTCTGTTGTTAAGTAACCTTCATTTCTAGCAACCTCACAAGCACTTACTCCCTTCCATGCCAACATGGCCTGCATGGCACCATGTGGCATTATTTCAGTCTTTACTATATACTAATTTATGACCCCACACATTGTATATTTTGGTGAATCTCCCACATATCTATTTAGCCAGTAACACATTAATGCCATAGGATTATCATGTAAAATAATTCCCAACATAAGCTTGTGCCAGCATGGCTGGCATGACATGACATCATTATCTATGATACTTAACCACCATCAATGACCTATTCTACATATTTACCATAACCATTGTCTGATTCAACACGGCGGTGCTGGTTTTTTCGAAAAAGGTATAGAGACCGGTCGTTCAGAAAGCAATGGCAAACTACTGAACGTAACACTTGCCTAGTACATCAATAGCAGCTGAAAATGCTGGTGTTGACTGCAACGTCCCGTAAGGGATACGCAACAAAATTTATTTATTATTGTCTGATTGCTGACATCTATATGTGTTACATGTTATTTTCATAAAGCTTTCGGGACGCTAAATCATTCTATAGAACAGTCCATTTCAATAGTATTCATTCATATTATCTATTTATATTTCTTTGTTCCTACCACTCTGCCTAACAGCTTTGTTCCCACACATCGGTTTTCCCACGCAAACGCTTTTCAAGCCTGTAACATGGCGTGTGCTGCGATTTAACAAATATTTATTAAATTAAACATTTTACACTTACGGCTTTCTCCTCTGACATATGTTGTTCACTGATGAACAGATGGGAAACCCCACATATCTTGTCTCAAGGCGGGCTGGCCACAAAACTACACAGGGCCCCAGCGCCTGCCTTCACACCGAGCTGGCTACTACAAGGAAAAATGGCCTCCGGTCTTTGTGATAAAGTGGCGTTTCCGGCGTGGCCAGGACCGTACAGTTTTCACAGACCAAACTAAGTGCCTTGGTTTGGCGCTGTGACACAAACATAAAACATAAAAAGACCAAACAAAAAACAAACAAAGAACAAGTCTTTCAAGAAATAAATCCCACTATGAAGTACCGGGAAACGGAAACGACAGAACTGATCAATCGGCTAAGGAAGGAGCCAAAGAAGAACAGCCTGATGTTGAGAAGAATGATCAAATCAGTCAGAAGGCCACCAAAACCTGCTCAAGACGATTACAACCTTATGGACAGACCAGAACAAATCATTATTCTACGCCTCAGAACAGGACACAATAGATTATGCAACCACATGTATACACAATTCATGATTGGTGACTCAGTTATGTGCACATGTGGATTGGCGTCGCAGACAGCAAACACATACTCAAAGACTGCCCAAACTACAACATACCCAGGCATACCTTCTGGCCTAGAGAGACAACAGTGGAATGTAAACTCTATGGACCGCTGAGTGAACTAAAAAAGACTGTTAGATTCATACAAGAGACAACATTGCAGATGCAGATATATTTCAAGCGAACGAAAGAAGAAGAAGCAGAAACAAATGAAAATCGTAAACTGATTAGAGACATTACAATGACTAGACGTAGGCAGTCAAAATTGTTTGTTTACGTTATGAGAAGAAATGAACTGGAGAGCTTGGTGACAATTGGCAAGATCGAGGGGAGGAGAACAAGTGGAAGGCCGAGAAGTAAATACCCGGATGGCTTGGCCACGTGACATGGTCGATACAGGAACACGGAACTAGTCCACGGATCTGATGATCGCATGAGATGACGAAACATGACCGTTTATCGGCATGGCACATGATGGATGGAGATGGTATAAACACTGACCAACATGAAATGGCTCGATCATTGTAATGTGTCTATGGTGAAAGTGTATTATCCTGTATAATAGGAAATCATAACAGCAGGGGACATAAATAAAATCGATGTTTTAACAAACAAGGGAGACAATGAAAGTAATTTATTGAAGTATATAAAAGAAGAATATCTAAGGACAACAGTTAGTTTGACGATAGCTTAGTATTATTTCTAATGAAACAAATAACACATAAGTTGAATAGTTACATATACATTTAAATTATTGCATCGTCTTAGATGTCTAGTTTGTAATCTTAAATGGTAAAACATATTTCACAACAAGTGTAGTCTATTCATAGGAACTATATATATGTAGGATAGACCGTTAAATTATATTTTATTATGTTTGTAGATTTGCACTTTTTGACTGGCACGTGTGTATGTGCCACACAATATAAAGAACTAGCTGACCCGGCCCGGCTTCGCCCAGACTCTGGTGGGGAGCATCTCATTTAATTCATATAAGTAGTCATATAAGTTATCGTTCCCGTTACCGACTATCTGTCTGTCGGTCTGTCTGTCTGTCTGTCTGTCTGTCTGTCTGTCTGACCCGGCCCGTCTTCGCCCAGACCCTGATGGGGAGCATCTCATTTAATTCATATAAGTAGTCATATAAGTTCCCGTTCCGACTATCTATCTGTCTGTCTGTCTGACCCGGCCCGGCATCGCCCAACTCCTGGTGGGGAGCATCTCATTTAATTCATATAAGTAGTCATATAAGTTCCCGTTCCCGACTGTCTGTCTGTCTGTCTGTCTGTCTGTCTGTCTGTCTGTCTGTCTGTCTGTCTGTCTGTCTGTCTGTCTATCTATCTATCTGTCTGTCTGTCTGACCCGGCCCAGCCCATGGTCGAGAGCATCTCATTTAAATTATATAAGTAGTCATATAAGATCCCGTTCCCCACTATCTGTCTGACTGTCTGTCTGTCTTGGGTAAATGTAGGAGGGAGGAGGAAGAGGGAGGTGGAGGAGGGAAGAGGAGGGAGGAGGGAGGAGACAGGAGGAGTAGGGAGGAATAGGAGGGAGGAGGAGGGATTAGGAGGAGGAGGGAGGAGTAGGGTGGTGGAGGAGGCGAGGAGAAGGGAGGAGGAAGAGGGAGGAGGAGGGAGAAGGAGGGAGGAGGAGAACGCAGGAGGAGAAGGGAGCAGGAGGAGGAGAGGGAGGAGGAGGGAGAGGGAGGAGGAGGGAGGAGGAGGAGAGAGTAGGAGGAGGGAGGAGGCGGAGGGAGAAGGAAGAGGGAGGAGGAAGAGGGAGAAGGAGGAGGGAGAAGGAGGAGAAGGAGGGGGAGGAGGAGGAGGGAAGAGGAGGAGGGGAGTAGGAGGGAGGAGGAGGAATGTGAAGGGAGGAGGAGGGAGGAGGTAGAGGGAGGAGGAGGAGGAGGGAGGCGGAGAGAGGAGGAGGAGGGAGGAGGAGGAAGAGGGAGGAGGAGGAATGTGAAGGGAGGAGGGGGGAGGAGGTAGAGGGAGGAGGAGGGAGGAGGAGGAGGTAGAGGGAGAAGGAGGGAGGAGGAGGAGGGAGGAGGCGGAGAGGGAGGAGGAGGAAGGAGGAGGGGGAGGAGTGAGGAGGAGGGAGGAAGAAGGAGGAGGGGGGAGGAGGAGTGATGAGGAGGAGGATGGAGGAGGAGAGAGGAGGAGGAGAGGGAGGAGGAGGGGAGGAGGAGGGAGGAGGAGGGAGGAGGAGGAGGAGGGAGGAAGAAGGAGGAGGAGGGAGAAGGAGGGATGAGGAGGAGGA
Organism: Cepaea nemoralis; assembly: GCA_014155875.1. Classification (NCBI taxonomy): domain Eukaryota; kingdom Metazoa; phylum Mollusca; class Gastropoda; order Stylommatophora; family Helicidae; genus Cepaea; species Cepaea nemoralis. Next base: position 285,240 of record JACEFZ010020483.1, read on the forward strand.
GGGAGGAGGAGGAAGAGGGAGGAGGAGGAATGTGAAGGGAGGAGGAGGTAGAGGGAGGAGGAGGAGGAGGAGAAGGGAGGAGGAGGGAGGAGGTAGAGGGAGGAGGAGGAGGAGGAGGAGGAGTGAGGAGGAGGAGAGGGAGGAGGAGGGGAGGAGGAGGGGAGGAGGAGGGAGGAGGAGGAGGAGGGAGGAAGAAGGAGGAGGAGGGAGAAGGAGGGATGAGGAGGAGGAGGGAGGAGGAGGAAGAGGGAGGAGGAGGAATGTGAAGGGAGGAGGAGGTAGAGGGAGGAGGAGGAGGAGGAGAAGGGAGGAGGAGGGATGAGGAGGAGGGAGGAGGGGGAAGAGGGAGGAGGAGGAATGTGAAGGGAGGAGGAGGGAGGAGGTAGAGGGAGGAGGAGGAGGGAGGAGGAGGAGTGAGGAGGAGGAGAGGGAGGAGGAGTGAGGAGGAGGAGAGGGAGGAGGAGGAAGGAGGAGGGGGAGGAGGGAGGAGGAGGGAGGAAGAAGGAGGAGGAGGGAGAAGGAGGGATGAGGAGGAGGAGGGAGGAGGAGGAAGAGGGAGGAGGAGGAATGTGAAGGGAGGAGGAGGAATAGGGAGGAGGGGGAGGGGAAGAGGAAGAGGGTAGGAGGAAGAGTGGAGAGGAGGAGGGAGGAGATAGAGGGAGGAGGAGGAGGAGGGAGGAAAAGGGAGGAGGGAGGAGGAGAGAGGAGGAGGAGGGAGGAGGTAGGAGGAGGAGGAAGAGGGAGAAGGAGGGAGGAGAAGGAAGGAGGAGGAAGAAGGAGGAGGAAGAGGGAGGAGGATGGAGGAGGAAGAGGGAGGAGGAGGAAGGAGGAGGAAGAGGAAGGAGGAGGAAGAGGGAGGAGGAGGAAGAGGGAGGAGGAGGGAGGAGAAGGAAGGAGGAGGAAGAAGGAGGAGGAAGAGGGAGGAGGATGGTGGAGGAGGAAGAGGGAGGAGGAGGAAGGAGAAGGAGGGAGGAGGATAAGGAGGAGGAGGAGGGAGGAGGGGAGAGGAGGAGGAGATAGAGGGAGGAGGAGGAGGAGGGAGGAAAAATGAGGAGGGAGGAGGAGAGAGGAGGAGGAGGGAGGAGGTAGGAGGAGGAGGAAGAGGGAGAAGGAGGGAGGAGAAGGAAGGAGGAGGAAGAAGGAGGAGGAAGAGGGAGGAGGATGGAGGAGGAAGAGGGAGGAGGAGGAAGGAGGAGGAAGAGGAAGGAGGAGGAAGAGGGAGGAGGAGGAAGAGGGAGGAGAAGGAAGGAGGAGGAAGAAGGAGGAGGAAGAGGGAGGAGGATGGTGGAGGAGGAAGAGGGAGGAGGAGGAAGGAGAAGGAGGGAGGAGGATAAGGAGGAGGAGGAGGGAGGAGGGGAGAGGAGGAGGGAGGAGGCAGAGGGAGAAGAAGGAAGGAGGAGGAGGAAGGAGGGAGAGGAAGGAGGGAGAATGAGGAGGGGAGGAAGGAAAGGGAGGTGGAAGAGGAGGAGGAGGGAGGAGGAAAGATGTAGGGGGAGGAGGAGGTAGAGGGAGGAGGAGGAGGAAGGAAAGGGAGGAGGAAGAGGAGGAGAAGGGAGGAGGAGGGTGGAGGGAGGAGGAGGAGGTAGAGGGAGGAGGAGGGAGGAGGTAGGAGGAGGAAGAGGGAAGAGGGAGAAGAAGGGAGAAGGAGGAGGGAGGATGATGAGGGAGAAGGAGGCAGGAGGAGGAGGAGGGAGGCAGGAGGAGGAGGGATGAGGAGGGAGAGGGAGGAGGAGGGAAGATGAGGGAGGAGGGGGAGGAGGCGGAGGGAGTAGGAGGGAGGAGGATGGAGGAGGAGGGGAGAGGAAGAGGGAGAAGGAAGAGGGAGAAGGAGGAGGGAGGAGGGAGAGGGATGAGAGGGAGGAGGAAGAGGAGAAGGGTGGAGGGAGGAGAAGAGAGGAGGAGAGAGTTCGCCATTCCGAATTCATACTCGTCTAGTTCTTCCCTTCTACACGACTGTAGATAACTTCCTTACACATAAAAAGATGAATTGTTATTGATATTGCCGTGGCATGGAGGAATATCAGCAGCAGAGTTGATCCAAAAAACCAAAGACTGAGATCTACGGAGAGCCATGAACGCCTACGCCAGCCGGCACGGCACTTGATGATGATGATTGCCGTGTGACGATTCTGTGTAGTCACGTCATTTTCTTCCCTTTCCCTAGCGTTTTGGTTCGGGGATTCTTTCATCATCATCATCATATATTTACGTACGTATTTTGGGAGGGGGAGGAGGGAGGAGGAGGAAGAAGAAAAAAAAACTATGACAGTTGACAGCTCTGGAATGAAAGGAAGGCGTGTAGAAAATTTCATCTCAATCGGATGGGCCGTTCGCGAACAAATAAAGGACATACATATATATTTACATATATATTTACATACATACACTTTGTTTTATAGATATAGATGTTATACAAGAGTAAGTTGTTGTAAGCATCAGCAGGACGTTCAAGCTGGAACTAACCAGTGTGGTTGTGTGTAAAAATAACAATTTTAAATTGTATCGTAGAAATATATTAATGACGCGAAAAAAAAATATACACAGATGACAGCGATGTCCATCCATAATACACACGAGGATGTACGCCATTCGCTAATGTTTGCTTTAACGCTGCAGAAATGTTTCATCATAGTAAAGGCAAGGCAACCACTTGGAATTACAAACGTATCGTCACAATCGCTTTCAGCTGGTCTGGGGCTACCCACACGGACGAGAAAATCGCCGCTCTTTGAGATGTTCACCTCCATTGACTCTCTCAGTCGTCAAAGAGTTAACATGTGTTACCGGATCTTTCTATCATACACGAGCATTTATTAAGAAGACAACTGGTGATAAAATGCATCCTTTTATTACTTTTACTTGGTCTGTTCATCACTGTCGACTGTAGGATGTTTATGGGGGGGGGGGGGGTGTTAAAGTAACATGCAGCTTATGATTGCAACCGTGCATGTAAAGTATGGATATAACAGAGTAAACTACCATGGTTTCATGTATACGATTTTGGAAATGTAGGTCTGTCCGTAGAGCCTGAACTAGATTGCAACCGACCTATACAAAAGACGTGTTGTTCTTCGCATGGTTCCAAGATCTATGACCCCCACATTATTGCACATGGGCTACCATGCTACTGTACAATTGTACTGGTTCTTTTCAACGTTAACCAGTGTCAGCTGGCAGCAATTGACGAGTGAGCTTTTTGTTTTAGTTTTTAAACCGAAACTAAAGCGCAAGGAACCCGGGAACCCTTGAACTATTCAATCAATACCATGGGATGTAAGTTGAAGAGAAGCAGGTCTTTTATGACACAAGCTGAAGACACAAACTGTCAGTTGTGTGGACTGAGCAGGGTAGGTCGCGCAGAACAATTGATAATGGTGCTTCCTAACAAAGAACCACCACACAGAGTTCCATCCATCCATCATGTGACATGCCGGTAAGCGTGGGCGGTCATGTTCTGCCATCTCACTCGATCACCAGAGTCGTGGATCAGCTCCGTGTTTCTGTCTCGACCATGCCACAAGGCCAAGCCATCCAGGTACTTGCTTCTAGGTCTTCCCCTTGGTCTGTTCCCCTCGATCTTACCAGTTGTCACCAAATTCTCCAATCCACACAGAGTTACAGTTACATTTTCCCAGGGTGTCGAGAATGGGTAGCGGGTGTGACATTGGCGTAAGTGTAACGACAGGCAGAAGCCAACGTCATTAAAATTTAATTCACATTTTTTTTATCTCAATCACAACGCCTTCAAATTCACTACTCTCATTAACCGTTGTCATCTCTCCTTCACTGAAAAAGTGGCTATTCTATGTGAATCCATTTATTAAATGAGTTACAATATAAAATAACACAAAGTAATTCAGCTTTACAAAACACAGTTACAGATAATACATGTCGACTACGTCTTTATCAGCAAGCAAATACATACAACATAACACCACATACACACACATGGAAGACACCACAGCGAGTACATTGGGGCATAAAAACTGAATAAAAAGAATGAGTAGATTAAAACATGAAAACAATGAAAATAACACTACAATAAAAATGTGCTACTTATTTCAGAATCTCAGGCTGTGATACGTTATCACCAAAAACATATTGTTTGTGATATTCTTAGCAGTGTGTCGTTTGTAGTTTATTATGTTGTTGTTGTTTTTTTTTTGTCTAAACGACCGAAGCTGGTAACAATCTTCCTGGGATGTAAGTTCACACAGTGTTAAGGCAAACATCGTAAATCCGCTTGTGTATCATGGATGAGCATGGGTGTCATGTGTTTCCTTGAGCCGTTACAATATATCTACTTCCAAATGAAACAAGGCAAGGTGCCGAAGCTTTGGGATCATTAAAGCATTGCTTTAAGTCTCCTTTTCTCAATGCTTTGATCCTAGACCATTTGCCTTCCAGATATTAGCACATGATCCGCACTGTCGTGAAATGTAGTCCTTAGGTAACAGGATAAGGCATTTACAATCCCATTGGTGCGCCTTCGCCCGAAGACCTTCACACAATGAGGTGTTTTAGGCTTCGTGAGCGTCGCCCAACATTCGGCTTAAGAAAAGCAGGTAGTACTGTCAACTGCATTACAGTAGATTAGTCACAGCTGACTAAGACTTGACAGAAACACTCACGCGTCTAGTGTCACAGGGCATATTTGTTGTATATTCTAGAAACTGGCCTGATGTAGGTAGAACTAGTTTAACACCTGCATCAGGAAATGACCTGTGAATTAACATGCATGAACGATTGGATCAGATCGCTCGCTCTCAAATTGACGGTTCGCCTATGTCGATGTAGTGGGTTTAACCCCAACACCGATCACTTTGACTAAAATGTTGACTTCTCGTCATTGACTTGGGGGTATAACTTACAAGTACCTCAGATGTTGGAGTGGGTTGGCCTAGTGGCGAGGGACAATGTTAATAAGGAAAGCTAATCAACACACAAACATCGGTACAGTGCACAAGAAGTAGTAACACGTGTGTGGACTACGACTGAATTCAAAACAAGCGAAGGCAAAGGGAAGCAATGCATGACATATAAACATTCATTCTACCAAGTGCTGTACTTTCTTGCAATGAACAGACAGAACATTGCGTACAAACATATCACAGTGATTTAATTCACAGTTCATGTGTTGCTGCTCGTGATATGCCTGAACGTTAACGTCTGGTCCTGCTCCCAAAGGGCAAACATGTCTTGAACATGTCCTGGTCATCTGAACACATAATACGACCATCCAGTTTGTGTCTTGTTATATGTCGGCTCACAACATCACCTCATATTTATATCTGTATTGTATGCTGTCCGTCCCCGACAGTCAGATGAGGTGCCGTATTCACATCGTTGGGTAGCTGCAATGAAATCTGCGTGGACACTATAACTTCCTCTGTTGCCTGAGGATATCGTAACAGGGACTTCGCTTTGTCTCTTCATATTTTATGTAATAACCAGTGTCATCATACTATATGTTATAACCGTCATCGTCATGTTGTGTTATAACCACAATCTTCATTACTAAAATTTAAAATGTTACAAATTTGCGCAAGGTACGTAAGCCGTTGTCAAAATTAAGTAAAATGTGAGACGTTTATTTATAATAGTTATAATTATCTCATCTCCATGTGATATAATAGTCTGCTCTACATAATATTTATACTCTGTTCTATGAGTATCGCCATCATCAGTGCTTCAGTTCCACCCCTGCGAGCTGGTATCCACCCGATAGTGACTTGGAATCCCATGTTTCTTTGGTAGGTCCCATTCACCATTATTTCTTCGTTTTGTCGGGTCTGTTTCCTCTGTGTGCATTTTTCCTCTGATTGCACTGTTTCCTCTGTTTGCACTGTTTCCTCTGTTTCCTCTGTTTGCACTGTTTCCTCTGCACTGTTTCCTCTGTTTGCACTGTTTCCTCTGTTTGCACTGTTTCCTTTGTTTGCACTGTTTCCTCTGTTTGCACTGTTTCCTCTGTTTGCACTGTTTCCTCTGTTTGAACTGTTTCCTCTGCACTGTTTCCTCTGTTTGTACTGTTTCCTCTGCACTGTTTCCTATGTTTGCACTGTTTCCTCTGCACTGTTTCCTCTGTGTGCACTGTTTCCTCTGTTTGCACTGTTTCCTCTGTGTGCACTGTTTCCTCTGTTTGCACTGTTTCCTCTGTGTGCACTGTTTCCTCTGTGTGCACTGTTTCCTCTGTTTGCACTGTTTCCTCTGTTTGCACTGTTTCCTCTGTGTGCACTGTTTCTTCTGTTTTCACTGTTTCGTCTGCACTGTTTCCTCTGTTTGCAATATTTCCTCTGCACTGTTTCCTCTGTGTGCACTGTTTCCTCTGTTTGCACTGTTTCCTCTCTTTGCACTGTTTCCTCTGCACTGTTTCCTCTGTGTGCACTGTTTCCTCTGTGTGCACTGTTTCCTCTGTTTGCACTGTTTCCTCTGTTTGCACTGTTTCCGCTGCACTGTTTCCTCTGTGTGCACTGTTTCCTCTGCGTGCACTGTTTCCTCTGTTTTCACTGTTTCCTCTGCACTGTTTCCTCTGTGTGCACTGTTTCCTCTGTGTGCACTGTTTCCTCTGTGTGCACTGTTTCCTCTGTTTGCACTGTTTCCTCTGTTTGCACTGTTTCCTCTGTTTGCACTGTTTCCTCTGCACTGTTTCCTCTGTTTGCACTGTTTCCTCTGTGTGCACTGTTTCCTCTGTGTGCACTGTTTCCTCTGTTTGCACTGTTTCCTCTGTTTGCACTGTTTCCTCTGTGTGCACTGTTTCCTCTGTGTACACTGTTTCCTCTGCACTGTTTCCTCTGTGTGCACTGTTTCCTCTGCACTGTTTCCTCTGTGTGCACTGTTTCCTCTGTTTGCACTGTTTCCTCTGCACTGTTTCCTCTGTGTGCACTGTTTCCTCTGTGTGCACTGTTTCCTCTGTTTGCACTGTTTCCTCTGTTTGCACTGTGTCCTCTGTGTGCACTGTTTCCTCTGTTTGCACTGTTTCCTCTGCACTGTTTCCTCTGTGTTCACTGTTTCCTCTGTGTGCACTGTTTCCTCTGTTTGCACTGTTTCCTCTGTTTGCACTGTTTCCTCTGTTTGCACTGTTTCCTCGAGTAAAGTTCCCCAGCGTTTGTACTGGTGACACGGAATATGTCACTATACAAAGTGTCGGATATGCATTCTCGGCTGCAATGTCCAGTACCTTCACTATTGCTATGAGTTCGGCGATCCATACCACTGTCTGGTCTGTTAGTTTGTAAAGTCTCTCCAGGTTCCAGAATGGTACCACCACCCCTGATCCTACCTGCCCTCTTTCGTTCCCGGAACTGTATGTGTACATGATGAGATTCTCCTTCCTGATTTCATCAATAGACGTCACAGCGTTAGTAAAAAATGTACTACGTATTTCAGAATCGCAGGCTGTGATTTTAAGTTGCATGTCCTTTAAAACCGCTCTCCGTGGCCAAGAGCTTGCGAACACGATTTGTAAGCCCGTATACCCTGGATCGAAACTCAGCGGTGCTGGATTTTTTCCGAAAAGGTATAGTAGCCTGTCGTTCAGAAAGCAATGGCAAACTACTGAACAGAAAAACTTGCCCAGGAATCACGAACAGACAAAATGCTTGAGTTGACTGATACGTCCTGTGAAGGACATGCAACTTAAAATAAAATATCCTTTACAGGACATTGCAACCAACACCATAATTTTTCTTCTGCTGTTGATGTTCTTGGCAAGATTACGCTCAGTAGTTTGCCATTGCTTTCTGAGCGACCGGCTCACATTCCCCGTACGTAACCAACGCCAAGCGATCCGCTGCCGAGTCTCGCGCAGATCTGTTCCTTACGCGGATATACAGGATTACGGAGAAAGTCGCTAACACATTCGCCAGGGAGTCCGGCTGTAATAGTGTATCACTAAAAACATATCGTTTGTGATTTACAACGCATATGTCTCTTTAGTAGTTGACCTTTCTGTTTTCTTTTTTCTGAACTATGGACGATATTAACATTCTTACTGAGATGTAAGATATCTGCAGTGTTAAGCACGAACTCCGTAGCTCCAGTGACGACCCACAGGAGTCTCCCAAAAATTCACTCGTGAACCAAAGGACGCAGAACGGAATCGAACCCACGACCTTCGAGTCAGACGGCTTGACCACTTCGCCATCGAGACTCCCAAATGAATTAATTATTGCACAAAAAGAACTTCCGTGGTGTTTGTCATAAATATTGATGATTACCATTGACTTCCTCTAGTGACGTTTAAAGTATGGAGCCATGAGTTCCAAGATGGCTAGTAAGGGCTATATTAACTCGAAATGTTCTCTACCGAATGTGGGCAAAGAATTCTTGACGTTCCAGGAGGAGGATCTCCTGCAGTGGTTTTATGTCCAGCCTTTTTTTTTTCCACAGCCCTTGCGGTCCTGTGTGCTTCACAAGTGACTGCACCCTTGCGTAATGACGTGAGCCGCGAATTTCAGTTTTTCGGCAGAAGTCTCACAAGTGTCGCGATGAATTCCAACAGCTTTTAGCGAGATCTTCAGTGTGTCTTTAAAGCGTTTTTTCTGGCCGCCTTGGGAGTGTTTACAACAACGCAGCTCGCGGTACCAAAAAAAAAAAAAAAAAAATAAAATTCGTTTAGGGAGCATGTGATCTGAAGTGCAAGTAACGTGAACCTCGAGTGCGGATAGTGGGCAAGGATGCTCTTTCTAGGACTTCATTGTCTGGGATCTTGTCTTTCCAGTTAATCTTCGATAGCTTCCTGAAGCAGACTGTGTGGAAGTAGTTTAATTGTCTAGCATGTCGCTGGTAAACAGTCCAGGTTTCACAAGCATATAGCATTGTGGATAATACGACTGCTTTGTAGACTTTCAGCTTTGTTTGCAAGCTTATTCTATTTCTGTCTCATACATTCGTGTACAGTCTGCCAAAAGCCGCGCTGGCCTTGGAAATTCTTGCAATCACTTCGTCATCAATTGTGGCAGCTTGCGAGACAGTGCTGCCAAGATAGGTGAATTTTCCCACAACACTTTTCGAAAAAAGGTATAGGGGCCGGTCGTTCAGAAAGCAATGGCAAACTACTGAACGTAACACTTGCCTAGTACATCAACAGCAGCTGAAAAGGGATACGTAAGGGATACGCAACAAAATTAAATTAAAAGTGTGAATGAAATCAACATTAAGTGACCATAATCTTCAACCAGCCAGGAAAGAGTGCACACAGGCGTGAACATGGCCGGTGACTGAGATGACCAAATGTAATGGCTGTCTCAGTCACCACAACAAAAGAAACAAGGAGGCAAGTAAAATATGTCGGCCAGGTTAAAAGACATTACTCTCTTATGGGCTGCATTATAGAGACCACGCGTTGACCAAGCAGCCTAGATCAAATTGTAGTTATCTGCACTTGATCTTACCCAGGGCCATAACCACAGGCCTGTCTACTTTACTCCAGAGGAACAGTAACACCAATATATCTGGAACAAGACAAGATACAGAAGATTTCGCATCAGCAAATAATTGACATAACTGTCCATATGTTGCAGCTTTCATCCTAGACCAGTTGCCACTCAATGATTATGGCATGATCCGCCCTGCCATGACACTCAGTTTGTAAGCTGCAATTCCTCGCACTAGAGTAAGGTTTGTTCTCTTCCACAGGTGCTTGAAGCCGTTGGTACAATGTGGCGTGTCGGGTTTGGTGAGTGCCACCCAATATTGCACATAACACAAGCAGAAAGTACGATCAACTGTCATACGGTAGCTCAGTCATATCTGACATAGAACTGACTAAAACACTCAAGCGTCTAGTAAAAAATACATTTTTCTTAGCGCAGTGACTAGCACCCTTACCAGGGGTTATGAATTCAAATTCGCAAAGGAAAGGATTCTAGAAAATGGCCTGAGCTAGGTAGACTCGATATAAAGCCTACAGCAGGAGATGTCCTGTCAATTAACATGCACTACGGAGATCAGCAATGGATACGATCTCTGGCACTTAAATGTACGGTGAGTTGTTGCCGAGGTAGCGGGTTCAGTGCCCACACTGGTAACTTGAACTAAAATATTGACTTCTCGTCATTGACTAGGGAAGGTAAATAACAAGTATCTCATAAGTCGGTGTGTGTTCACCTCATGGTGAGGGACACTGGTAATAGGGACAGCTAATCCACGCACACACATTAACCCAGTGCATTAGAAGTAGTAGCACGTGAATGAACTACGCTTGATTTCAAACCACCACAATGTGTGTACGTGCGTAACCTGTCTCTTCTTCCGTAGGGTATAGATGGATCTGATGATTGTGATCCTGTGTTTATCTGTCTTTATATTTGTCTTATTATCCATAATCTTTTTTTTAAATATTTTCTGTCATCATCATCTTGCGCCGTGCCGATAAGCGTGCGCGGTCATGTTTCGCCATCTCACTTGATCACTAGAGTCGTGGATCAGGTCAGCGTTCTTGACTCGACCATGTCACGTGGCCAAGCCATCTATGTATTTACTGCCCTGCTTTTCTGTTGCTCTCTACCCCTGGAGTTTGCCAGGTGTCACCACGTTCTCCAATGTATTTCTTCTCATAATGTGACCAAACAAATGTGACTGTCTACGTCTAATGTCTCTAAACAGTTTACGATCTTCATTTGTTTCTTGTAAGACTTGGTCATTGGTTTTCTGTCTGTCCATGGTATTCTTTGCATTTTCCTCAGAAACCATATTTCCACAGCCATCAGATGTTTTTCAGCCCTGGTTGCTCATTGCCCACGCTTCACATCCATACAAAGTACAGTTTATATGTAGCAACTCAATACTCTTGTCCGCGTTGCAAATGATATCTTTGTTTTCATTGGTCAGTATGTTTTCCATCTTGCAAATGGCTACTTTCGCCATTGTGATTCTTGTTATAAGCTCTATAAGGCATCTCCCATCATATTTTATTACTGTTCCAAGATAATTGTACCTATTCACTTGTTTAAGAATATTCCCATTTGGTTGAATTTCTTTTCTATAGTATCTCTTTTACCTATTATCTCTATTTTCGGTACTTCACTTTTAATTCACCGCAAACAAGAAGTATCCCTTAGAGCCTCATTTGCATCGGTCCGGCAATCACTTTCCGGTTTAGTGTTCGGTGGACTGCTGGACCGATCGATGGATGTTTTTTAAGGTTTTGGGCCCGTAGGGCCCTCACTGTCGATTACGATGAAAACAAGAAGGCAAGAAAATCGACTTCATAGGACAGGGTTTTATCCATAACGCATGTTGATCCACGGAACATGTCCTGCTGCAAGTTATATCCATAACGCATTTGATCCACGGAACATGTCCTGCTGCAGGTTTTATCCATAACCCATGTGGATCCACGGAACATGTCCTACTGCAAGTTTTATCCATAACCCATGTGGATCCACAGAACATGTCCTACTGCAGGTTTTATCCATAATCCATGTAGATCCACGGGACATGTCTTGCTGTAGGTATTATACATAATCCATGTCGATCCATGGGACATGTCCTGCTGTAGGTTTTATACATAACACATGTTGATCCATGGGACATGTCCTGCTGCAGGTTTTATCAATAACCCATGTTGATCCACGGAACATGTCCTGCTGTAGGTGTTATCCATAACCCATGTTTATCCAAGGGACATGTCCTGCTGCAGATCCGCCACCAGTGGACACGCTTGGTCGGGGATGGTCGCCCCAGCTTTGTACTAAGATATGTCAGTGACAACAGACAATTAACTCTGCACTATAGAATGATAGATAACATATAATTATACATGTGTAAGTTTTAGAAATACATAGTTATGTGTGTGTTTGGTAGTTAATTGTCTAGTTTGAGTAAATTCTATTGCTCATATTCCGTTTAATAATTTCCACAAATTACATACATAAAATATTACGTGTGTTAACATGTAGCGACATTTTATTGTGTAATTCGATCTGATGAAATACGCTTCAAGTTGTAATACTAGAAATTTACTCTGACAATATGTGAGTGCGCATACAAAGAGTATGACATAGGGGGACATATCACACCAGTGTTCTTCTTTGATGAGAAAGTGAATGTATGATAGTATATATATGCCTGTATTTACATCTATGGAACAATCCATTAATGTTCTCAGCAAATAGACAACATTTACTGTACCATTGCCTTCTATAAACTAACATTGTAAATTCTCCTGTTTCGGGTTGCATTTCTTACTATCTCTTTGCTTGATGATTCTCAGCACAATCTTTGTGATATGACACATTAGGTTAAGTGTTCGATGGTGAGGACACTCCAGCGCACCTGATGTGTTAGGGATTGCAAGAAATACAGATTTACATAATTCGGGAGAATTGTCTCCAGTTTCATATATTGTATTCCGCAGTTTGGTAATATAACATATCTGCTTACTGCAGTCAGTTGAGGGGACACCAGTACCAGGTCAATAATACTGTCTCCATCTCCTGCTCAGTTTGCAATTCTGGTGACACAGTCACTGTTGATGCATACCAGGTCGAAGATTTCTATTCCAAGCTAAAACTCCTCCCATTTTATTATTATTTCTTGTTAAATTTTTAATTAATTAATTAGTTAATTACCTTTGAAAGACTACTTTGAATTGCAGGCATAATCACTAACCAACATACAAGTGTTCGATAATTGTAATGTTTTATGGGTAAAACGTGAAAACCATTACAATATAAATTATGGTATCATGGGACATAAATATAATCATGTTTTAACCCACAAGGGAGACAAGAAACTTAACGTAGTGTAATATATAAATGCAGACTATATAATCAATATATTTAATTTGAAGATATCAGAGTATGCTATGGAAGGAAAGATACAACACATAAGATGAATAGCTTCTAATATCAATTTAAGTTATTGCACTGTCATAGATTTCCAGTCTCTAACCTCACATGGTACAACATATTTCAAAAGAGGTATAGTCTGTTTGCGGGATATTATAGCTTGTGTAATTTCCGTTTAAGTATATAGTGGGAATATTCTTCAGGCATATCATTTTTGGCTGGCACATGTGCATGTGCTACAAAATAGAAACAACAGTGTTAGTAAGCATCGGCATAAAGTTCGATCTGGAACTAACCATTGTGGTTGTGACACCCATTGACTTCATGCTATTACTGATCATTGAGGTCAAGAACTCTACAAACAGCACGGGCAGTCAGTCAGCTACGTCGGCCTACTAAATGACTGAATGGTGGAGACTCAAAACATGCTCTGTTACTACCTAAACGTCATAGCAAAGTCAGAACAAGCACAAACACCACCGATAGAAGTGGACAAAAAATGTTTTTGTAAACACGCACACATACACACACACACACACACACACACACACACACACACACACACACACACCACACACACACACATATGTATCTATATATTCATCATGCAGTGGATACCATCCCGCTGTGGTGTACCTGGAAAAGACAGAGCTGATCAATTGGCTAAGGAAGGAGCCAAAGAAGAACAGTCTGATTTGCCCGTTACATACCACCGAAAGAAAAGAATGATCAAATCAGTCAGAAAGCTACCAAATCCTGCTCAAGATGACTACCACGTTATGGACAGACTAGAACAAGTCATTAATCTGTGCCTCAGAACAGGACACAATAGATTACGCAACCACATGTATACACAATTCAAGATTGGAGACTCAGCCATGTGCACATGTGGTTTGGCGTCGCAGACAGCAGAGCACATACTCCAGGATTGCCCAGATTACAACATATCCAGGCGAACCTTCTGGCCTAAAGAGACAACAGTGGAAGATAAACTCTATGGACCGCTGAGTGAACTAAAAAAGACTGTTAGATTCATACAAGATACAACATTGCAGTTATAAACATATTTCAGGCGAACGATTGATTGACTGATTGATTGATTAAAGAACCGACATCACAGCATTCGAGACATTCCCATAAGCGAACGAAAGAAGAAGATGTCACGGAAGAATGAAGAAAACACCATCAAAGTATAGAAAGATAAATAAGGATATCTTCAAATGAATTATCTCTCTGTTGCATACTTTGATCTTTCCTTTTGAAACAAGTCTCCAGTTGCTGCAAAACAAAAGCAAAAACCCACTGACCCTTCTGTTCCTCCTATCACAGAGCCATCAGTGTATGTGATTGCATAGCCCAACTGTGAGTTGTCTTCTGTCTGCCGATACACTGACATCAATGTTACACCCGCTGCCATTCTAGACACACTCGGCCAATGTAACTGTAACTCTGTGTAATGCTTCTGTGTTAGGAAGCGCCATAATCCACTGTTCTCCACGAGCTACCCTGCCCATTCCACACAACTGACGGTTTGTGTCTTCAGCTTGGGTAATCCAAGACATACATGTCACTTCAACTTACGTCCCTTGGTACGCGTACATGGTTCCTAGGTTCCTAGTTAGTTAGTTAGTTAGTTAGGTAGTTAGTTATTTAGTTAGTTAGTTAGTTACTCAGTCAGTCAGTTATTCTGTCGGTCAGTCAGTCAGTTAGTCAGTCAGTCAGTCAGTCAGTCAGTCAATCAGTCAGTCAGTCAGTCAGTCAGATAGTTAATTAGTTAGTTAGTTAGTCAGTCAGTCCGTCAGTCAGTCAATCAGTCATCCAGTCAGTCAGTCAGTCAATTAGTTAATTATTTTGTTAGTTAGTTAGTTAGTTGGTTAGTTAGATAGTTAGATAGTTAGATAGTTAGATAGTTAGTTAGTTAGTTAGTTAATTAGTTAGTTAGTTAGTTAGTTAATTAGTTAGTTAGTTATTTAGTTAGTTAGTTAGTAAGATAGTTAGTTAGTTAGTTAATTAGTTAGTTAGTTAGTTAGTTAGTTAGCTAGATAGTTAGTTAGTTAGTAAGTTAGTTAGTTAGTTAGTTAGCTAGATGGTTAGTTAGTTAGTTAGTTAGTTAGTTAGTTAGTTAGCTAGATAGTTAGTTAGTTAGTTAGTTAGTTAGTTAGTTAGTTAGCTAGATAGTTAGTTAGTTAGTTAGTTAGCTAGATAGTTAGTTAGTTAGATAGTTAACTAACTGTACAGTTAGTTTCTGCATTGTTTTCTTCTTTGGCCACACCTCTTTTAATTTGCTGTTCTCGCATCCTGACCATCGATGTTAGATTCACAGTCATCACTTGGCTCTTGCGAACGATTTACTTCTCGCAAAGCATTCCGAATGTCATCCTGGTCCATGGCGCGTCCGCCGTCCACAGTAGCCTTACCTGCGAGCTTGTCATCCAGCTCATTTCCTTGTACACGCGCATGCCCTGGCGCGAAAATTAAACTAATCTTTACCAGCCGAGACCGCTCCAGAAACAGCAACCCCTCTCTTCTGATCCACCCCATCACTATCTTCTTGAGCATGCTCATTGTGTCGCTTATTAAATATGCCCTAGTGAATGTCTGTGACTGGAGCCATGGATTTACTTACTGCCATAACTTCCATAGTCAGGCTAATTTTGGTCAAAGCAAAAGCACCAGAATTCTCCTTCACAATTCTTCCTCCGGCCTCAGTCGTAAAGGCAAATGAACTTCTCACTCGTCGAATGATAGACCCATCTGTGAAAATGACAGCATTACCGTCTAACCAATTCTCGAAGATCAACGCTTGTACTTCCGCCATATGTGGATCAACATGGGTTATGGATAAAACCTGCAGCAGGACATGTCCCGTGGATCACCATGGGTTATGGATAAACCCTGCAGCAGGAAATGTCCCGTGGAGCAACATGGGTTATGGATAAAACCTGCAGCAGGACATGTCCCGTGGATCAACATGCGTTATGGATAAAACCTGCAGCAGGACATGTTCCGTGGATCAACATGGATTATGGATAATATCTGCAGCAGGACATGCCCCGTGGATCAAAATGGGTTATGGATAAAGCCTGCAGCAGTACATGTCCCGTGGATCTACATGGCTTATGGATAACACCTGCAGCAGGACATGTCCCATGGATCAACATGGGTTATGGATAAAAATGGATAAAACCTGCAGCAGTACATGTCCCGTGGATCAAAATGGGTTATGGATAAAATCTGCAGCAGGACATGTCCCTTGGATCAACATGGGTTATGTATAAGACCTACAGCAGGATATGTTCCGTGGATCAACATTGGTTATGGATAAAAACCTGCAGCAGAACATGTCTCATGGATCAACATGTGTTATGGATAAAACCTGCAGCAGGACATGTCCCGAGGATCAACATGGGTTATGGATAAAACCTGCAGCAGGACATGCCCCGTAGATCAACATAGGTTATGGATAAAACCTGCAGCAGGACATGTCCCGTAGATCAACATGGATTATGGATAAAACCTGCAGCATTACAGGTCACGTGGATCAACATGGATTATGGATAAAACCTGCAGCAGTACTTGTTCCGTGGATCAACATGCGTTATGGATAAAACCTGCAGCAGGACATATCCTGTGGATCAACATGGGTTGATTATAAAACCTGCAGTAGAACATGCCCCGTGGATCTACATGGGTTATGGATAAAACCTGCATCAGGAGATGTCCCGTGGATCAACATGGGTTATGGATAAAACCTGCAGCAGGACATGTCCCGCGGATCTACATGGCTTATGGATAACACCTGCAGCAGGACATGTCCCTTGGATCAACATGGGTTATGGATAAAACCTGCAGTAGGACATGTTCCGTGGATCAAAATGCGTTATGGACAAAACCTGCAGTAGGACATGTTCCGTGGATCCACATGGGTTATGGATAATATCTGCAGCAGGTCATGCCCCGTGGATCAAAATGGGTTATGGATAAAGCCTGCAGCAGTACATGTCCCGTGGATCTACATGGCTTATGGATAACACCTGCAGCAGGACATGTCCCATGGATCAACATGGGTTATGGATAAAAATGGATAAAACCTGCAGCAGTACATGTCCCGTGGATCAATATGGGTTATGGATAAAATCTGCAGCATGACATGTCCCTTGGATCAACATGGGTTATGTATAAGACCTACAGCAGGATATGTTCCGTGGATCAACATTGGTTATGGATAAAAACCTGCAGCAGGACATGTCTCATGGATCAACATGTGTTATGGATAAAACCTGCAGCAGGACATGTCCCGAGGATCAACATGGGTTATGGATAAAACCTGCAGCAGGACATGTTCCGTGGATCAAAATGCGTTATGGACAAAACCTGCAGTAGGACATGTTCCGTGGATCCACATGGGTTATGGATAAAACCTGCTGCAGGACATGTTCCGTGGATAAAAATGCGTTATGGATATAACCTGCAGCAGGACATGTCCCGTGGATCAAGATGCGTTATGGATAAAACCCTGTGCTATGAAGTCTATTTTCTTGCCTTCTTGTTTTCATCGTAAAATAAGTGGCAGACCTTTTAACATAAATGTTATTCAAGTATATGCCCCAACAGGAGAATCCAGTGACGATAGTGTAGAGGAATTTATAATGACATAGAGTCTTCTTCTTCTTCTTCTTCTTCTTCAGCGTTCCGAGCCATTGAGGTTCTTTGCTGCAGATACAATCCGTCTCCATTCGTCTCTCTGGTGGACCTTCTCTTGCCAGTAGTTGATTCCAAGTGCTTGTAGGTCTGTACATGTATTATCTCTCCACCGTCTTCTTGGTCTGCTTCGGGGTCTACGGTCATTTATTTCCTGACTGTAACGAGTTTTGTTTCCCTATTATCTTCCATTCTTTCTATATGCCCCAGCCATTGTAGTCTATTAGCCTTCATGATACCAGTGATTAGCGGGGACTTAAACAGATCATAAATGTCTTTGCTACTTCTTCTTTTCCACTCTCCACTTTGTGTATCCCTAATGGGTCCAAAGATGCGTCTTAAAACTTTGTTCTCAAAGGTTTGTAACAAGGCTTCGTCTCCTTTCGTTGTACTCCAGGTTTCAGAGCCATACAGCACAACTGGTCTGATCAGTGTTTTGTATATTGTGATCTTGGTGTTACGAGATAGCGCCTTTGATTTTAGTAGATGTTGTAGTGCATAGTATATCTTATTTCCAGAATTGATTCTAGTTTGTATTTCCTCCCTTATGATGTTGGAGCAGTTGAAGATTGTACCCAGGTATTTGTATGTTTCCGTTCTTTAAATAGTCATATTATCTATTTGTATGTGGCCAGAGTTTTTAGCCATTCCGTCTCTTGAAATTACCATATATTCTGTCTTATCTTGGTTGATAACCAGCCCCATCTGTTGGGCTTTTTCCTTTAAGTGAGTCAATATTTCTAATGTCTTGTGTTCACTTTTCCCTATAATATCTATATCATCTGCATAACCAAGCAGCATGGATGTTCCTCCAATATCACGTTCCTCCTTTACCTTCCTTACAACTTTCTCTAGAGCCAGATTGAAGAGTAGCGGCGATAGTGCATCACCCTGTTTCAAGCCAGATGTTATTTGGAAAGGGTCTGATTTCCTGCCTTTATATGTTACTATATTATAAGTATCTTCCATGCATAGTCTGGTCATGTTGATTAACTTCCTTGGTATACCACATTCCTGCATAGCATTCCATAGACTATTCCTATGGACTGTATGTAAAAAAAAATAACTAAGGTCATTGCAGTTGAGCATCTCAAACAGCGGTAAATTTATCGTCTGTGTGGGCTACACTAGGACGTGCTATGGTAGTGATACGTGTATCATTCCAACTGTTGCCTGGCCTCTACTGGGATGAAACATTTCTGCAGCGTTAAAGCAAACATTAGCCACTGTCGTACCAATGGCATGCAAAGGGGGGTGCGGGTTTGCGACGGCCCCGGGCACCCAGCCGGGAGGGGGGCATCCAATTTAGGAGAGGGGGCGGCACTATGCAGTGGGAGGAGAGGAGATACGACTTAGGCATAGAACAATTCAGGGGCATCCAATCAAGGGGTTGGCCCCGAGCATCAAAGAACCTCTGCACGCCACTGTGTCGTACATCTACTTGTGTATTATGGATGGACATCTGTGTCAACTGTTTCTTCGTGCCATTATCATATCTTTAAGGATCAGATGTGATATATTCTTTGTTCTCGACCATTCACATCATTTATTACTGAAACAAACTACTTCTGTTGCTACTGTTGGTGGTTCCCCCTTAGCTGCCGTGCTTCTCTAATCTCCTCCCTCTTCTTCTTGAGTCTGACAATGGCAACTAACGTCATGTTGCATAATTCCAGTGCGCCCGGTACACACACATGTGCCAGTCAAAAATGTCAATTTAATCAAAGAATCAAAAACACAATACAGGTCCAACCCAAAGCTCCTCCCATGTGTTTGTTGGAAGCAATGTTTCCCCCATGATCTGCCTTTAATTTTGAAATCCCACAGAACATGACGTCATCCCTGTGACACAAAATTCCACGGAGGCTCCGCTACCTCTTTGTCTACTTTCGCATTGCAGGTATAAGAACTGCTGACACCATAGACAGGCAGAAATAAACAATGAACAAGTCCTTCAAGAAACAAATGACAATCGTAAACAGATTAGAGACATTAGATCTAGACAGTCAAAATTGTTTGGTCATGTTATGAGATGAAATGAATTAGAGAGCGTAGTGACAACTGGCAAGATCGAGGGGGAGGGGGGGAACAATGGGAAGGCCGAGAAGTAAATACCTGGATGCCTTGGCCATGTGACATTTTCAATACAGGAAAACTGAGCTAAGTCACGACTCTGATGATCGCGTGAGATGGCGAAACATAACCTTTATCGGCGTGACACATGGTGGATGGATGGTATAAGCACTGACCAAAATGAAATGGTTCGATCCTTGTAATGTTTCATATATACAAATGTAGTATCCTGTATAATAGAAAATCATGATATCAAGGGACATAAATAAAATCGATTTTTTTAAACAAATAAGGGAGACAAGAAAATGAATTTATTTGAGTAATTAAATGAAGACTTTGTAATGAAATAAGCTAGTTTAAAGATAGTATAGTATAATTTCTAAGGAAATAAAGAACGCATCAATTGAATTGCTATAGATAAATTAAAGTTATCGCATCGTCTTAGATTTATTATAGTCTATGATCTGAAATGGTAAATAATATCTCAAAACAAGTGTAGTATATTTAAAGAAAATATATCTAGTGTACTATCCGTTTAATTACATGTGATGTATCTGGCAGCTTGTATATCATTTTTGGCTGGCACATTTGCCACAAAATATAAAGAAGTAAACATAATACTAACACAACGACAAAAACAAAACAAAAACGTACAATTTATACAATGATGGCAATACAATTCATTGCAAAAACTCAAATGTGCAAAGTGGTTTTGCACATGTACTTTCATTCCCCAGCTTTAATACAATTGCTTTGTCTTTCATTCTTCTTTCATTGTCACATTTACTCTTCCTATGATTAAAATGCCAACGAAATAATATTTAAAAATAAAATTACTTATTTAAGTTGAGGTAATAACTGTTGAGGTTTTACTGATATGTCTAATAAATGTTCTTAATGATATTATTTAATTAAGAAACTGTTGTTAATACAACTATTTAATGGGAAATTAATTAAAGTAAAGGTGTAATTTTAAACTCGTTAAATATTTACACTGTCTTAACACAATGTTCGGTTAATAGTTCATTTCACAATATTTATATATTTACTACTTACTCACGCCAAGAGAAACGATTAAACAGCTTTCATATGCGGTGTCTGCGAAGAATACTTGGTATTAAGTGGCAAGACAAAATCACAAATACTGAAGTATTGGAAAGATCAGGTTGTGTGACGGTGTATTCCATGCTCAGTCTTCGTAGACTTAGATGGATAGGACATGTTAGGATGATGGATGATGGTAGAATACCAAAGGACATCTTTTTTGGTGAATTACAGACGGGTAGGAGATCTCAGGGTCAGCCTCTACTACGATACAAAGATGTGTGTAAGCGGGACATGATTGATACAGGCATTGATAATGCACATTAGGACATATTTTGACGCCAGTGATTCCACATCGCTTTCCAGGATGAAAGACCTGGGAGTAAGAATCGGCACAGCCAGACGCGAGAGGTACATCGGGAAAACAAAGCGCCTCGTCAACCAACACAGAACTGGCACTATTAGCCACCGGACGCTGATGCATATGCTGGGGGGAGGATCTGAGCACCTATGGACATGTCCGGAGTGCAACGAAGATACCCCAACTGATAACTGATAACTGATAACAGGAGCAAGTCGCCGCTGAAAGTGTTGCATGGAGGGCAACTTTCAGAAATGGAATAAAGACAAAGGAGAAAATGATTGCAGATAAAGCACACACAGAGCGTGAGAGACCATAAGATAGTGCAAAATGGTGGAAATGACCATGTTTTCACATGCATCTACTGTGGGCAAACATTTGCAGCAAGAATTGGCCTTACCAGCCACACTCGCCACCGCCATGGATCGTAGTTATTAAGCCTTTTCGAAGCACAATGTACCAAACTATCGTCTGTCAAGACGGAAAGGTGCCAATGTAATGTATATATTTACACACTAAAGGTAATTCACACGGTCTTTGTCTCATGTATCAGGTGTTTCTAATTATGCTGTTATAACTGTTCGGATGTTTTGAAAATAAATCACAATATCTAAACTGCTATTTAAAACAAAAAAAATTTAAAACAACAGGAGTCGGTTTTTGTAATCGTCAGCAGAAAGTTCCAGCTGAAACTAACCATTGGGGATGTGTGTGAAAAAAAACAAAACAATATCAAAGTATATGATAGAGATATATTAATTCATGTTACCGAAGTCCATCTATAATGCACATTTGGTTGTATGAAATTTGCTGATGTTTGCTTTAACGCTGCGGAAATGTTTCATCTTAGTAAAAGCCAGGTAACCATTTGGAATGACAAAAGTATCGTCACCATAGCTTTCATCTAGTCTGGGGGTAGCCCTCACAGACGAGAAAATCACCGCTATTTGAGCTGCTTAACTGCAACGGCTCTGTCCGTCGCCATAGATATAACATGTTACCTGATTTGTCTTTCATACACGGGCATTTGTTAAGAAGACCACCGGCGATGAAACGCATCCTTGTCTTAGCCCTTACTTGGTCTGTTCATCACTATCCACTGTTTGATATTTATGGAAGATTAAAGAAAAATCCGCCCATGATGGCATCTTTGTATTTAGAGTAATAATTCAACATAATTAACGACGATGTTTTCATCAATGGTAGTAGGCCTTGATCTTAGTCAGATATGACTGAGCTACCGTATGACAGTAGACGCTACTACCTGCATCTGTTATCGCCGAATGTTGGGCGGCCATTACCAAACCCGACACCCCACATTGTGCCAACGTCTTCGAGCGGATGAGCGCAATAGGGAAGGTACAAACCTTATCCCGT
Source organism: Cepaea nemoralis (assembly GCA_014155875.1). Taxonomy (NCBI): domain Eukaryota; kingdom Metazoa; phylum Mollusca; class Gastropoda; order Stylommatophora; family Helicidae; genus Cepaea; species Cepaea nemoralis. The sequence continues at coordinate 307,587 of JACEFZ010020483.1, forward strand.
TGTGAGTAAATGCAACACACCCACAGGAAGCGTCTCTGCTTGAGGAGTGGTGTACTGTGGTAATATCCGTTCTTTTAAACAAGTGTTTGTTTGTTTGTTATATGGCATGTCCATGATATGCCCAGGAAACGTCTCAGAGGCATCATGTGGAATTAATTCAACTTTCTATCATGTCGTGTGTAACAGGTCCAGGATTCAGACCCATAGAGTCGTGTGCAAACAACACAGGCTTTATATACTTGAACTTGTGTGGACTTCTGTTAATCTATTGTTCTGCCATACTCTCTTAGTTGACCTGGAAAGTTTTGTGACTATCTTTCCAATGGGTATGTCGATTGCGGTCTCTAAGGACGACAGATTATCTGATATTATCGACCCCAAATAAGCAAACTCACGGATAACCTTCAGTTCTTAATTAGAAATTTTGCTTGATGGAGGCGCACCGGCATCTTGTTCCATCACCTGTGTGTGTGTGTGTTTTTTTATTTTTTTATGCTGATGGTGAACCCAATGTCTGTGCAGGCGACTGCAAAACGATCTATGAGCCATTGTAGATCTTCTGCTGCATGAGTAGTCAGTGTTGCATCGTCTGCAACAAGTTGTTCTCTCATGCATCTTGATTGTATTGGTCTTTGCGTTGAGTCTCGATGGGTTAAAAACTTTGCCATCAGATCTTGTATGGAGGTATATGCCTTCAGTGGCAGTCCAAAATGCCTGCATTAAGAGAAAGGCACAGAAGATACTAAAAAGTGTAGGAGCCACTATGCAGCCCTGCTTTACCTCAGTGCTGATTTTGAATGACTGTAATGTTGAGCCATCGAATAGAATGGTCCCTTGCATGTTTTCGTGAAATTATTTCACAAGACTTAGTATGGTGGGTGGACATCCTATCTTCTCAAGGATCTTTAAAGATCCATCTCTGCTCACAAGGTCGAATGCCTGTGTGAGGTCGATGCAGGCAATATATTATGATATCGTCTGTTCTCGGCACTTCTCTTAGTGCTGCCTGAGGGAGAAAATCATATCGATGGTGGACCTGGTGGGTCTACATCGTGGTACAGGTTTTCCATTCCAGGAGAGCTGGCGTATTGCATGCAGTTTTGGGATTATTGTTTCTTTGCCACATTTTAAAATTGCAGATGTAATACTATCTTTTCCTGGTGCCTTTTCGGATTTGAGAGTGTCTAGTGCTTGACTATGGTCGAGATAAGAACACAGAGCAGATCCATGACTCTGGTGATTGATTTAAATGGGGAATCATGACCGCCTACGCTTATCGGTATGGCACATGGTGGATGGATGGAGTGTTTCGCTGATTTATGGGAGGCGCGGTTCATTATCCAGGGCATTGCGGGGGATCGTCGCGGGGGATAGCGGCGCATAGGGCAGAAGTCCTGACTCTGCATGCTTGGCGGTTCGCTGCTACCTGTTGTAGATCTTGGATATTTACTTTGCCATTGAATGACCCTTCTCTAATGATGGTTCTACGCAGGGTCTCTCTTGGTCTTCCCTGTTTTCTTTTCCCTACTGGTGACCATATGAGGGCTTGGTAGGGGAGTCTTTTCTTGTCCATTCTGAGTACATGGCCGATGTAGTTCCAACGGCGTCTTCTTATGAAATTGGATACTGTATCTTGCTTAGTCTCTTGTCTTATTTGCGTATTGGTTCTGAAGTCTGTCAAGTGGATGTTTAGAAGTCTTCTAAGACATTTGTTCTCAAAATTCTCTAATTTTTTATCTAAAGGTACCGTTGATTTCCAACTTTCACATCCATACGTTAACACTGGAATCACACAAGAGTTGAAGATTTTAAGTTTTGTGTGTTTGCTGAGTGTCTTTGACTTCCAGATGTTTGACAGTTTATTGAAGGCACCAGATGCCAGTGCGAGTCTAGATGATATTTCTGGTGTTGAGTCCCCTGTAGATGTCATTTTGCTTCCTAGGTATGTGAAGCTGTTGACTTTTTCAAGAACGTAGCTGTTCAATTTGGTGTCATCTGAACTGTTGGTAAGATCAATAGTCTTTGTTTTTGTGGTGTTAATTTGGAGACCAATTTGCCCTGAAACATTTTGGAGGTGGTTTATTTTCTCTTGGGCATCCGGGTGTGTTGAACTCAAAAGCACTATATCGTCGGCATAGTCCATGTCTTCTAGAATTTTGTCGACCCAATGGATACCCATATTTGTGTTGTTTGTGCATTTGCGCATGACCCAATCGATAACTATTCCAAAGAGCATCGGTGATAAGACACAACCCTGTTTCACTCCTGTTTCGACTGAGAACCAGTCAGAGTTGCCTGTTTCTGTTCTTACGCAGCAACGTGTCTCTTTGTAGAAAGATTTTATGACGTTGGTATATTTGGTAGGAAAACCATAGATGTTAAGTAGATTCCAAAGTGATGGACGGTGGATACTGTCGAAGGCTTTTTGAAAGTCGACAAAGTTGGTGATTAATTTCGACTGGAATTCTACGGAGTCTTCAATGATTATTCTGAAGGTGAAAATGTGGTCTATGCATGACCGTTTTGGTCTGAAGCCTGCTTGTTCTTCTCTGAGCCTTTCATCTATCGCCTTTTTCAATCTCTCAAGTAACATGCTACAAAAAAGTTTTCCTGGTACTGATACCACGCCAATTATTGCAATCAGACATATCGCCTTTTTAGGCAGTTTGAAAATTACACCATCTTTCCACTGTTGTGGTGGGGATTCGCTTTGCCAGATTTCATTGATCAGCTGTAACAAACGTTGTAAGGTGTTCTCATCTGCTGCTTTGAGCATTTCTCCTGAGATGTCATCTTCACCAACAGCTTTGTTGTTCTTCAATTTTTTGATGGCTGCTTTAGTCTCTTCCATGGTGAATGACTCGCAGGAGGCATCTAGTGGGGGAATAGTAATTTCTCCATCCAGGTTTGGAACAGTGTCAGGCTGCGGTCTATTTAATATTTCTTTGAAATGTTCTGCCCATCGTTGCTTTTGAAGGTCATCGGATAACAATTGTTTACCTTGTTTGTCTTTGATGGGTATATTTGGTGTAGGTGAGTGATTGCATAGTTGCTTCATGATATGGAATACGGCTCTTTTGTTTCCAGTTCTGGCAGCTGCTTCGGCGTCGGAGGCCAGGCTGTGAATAAAGTTCTGTTTGTCTTTTCGTGCGCTTGATTTCACCTCTTTATCCAACATAGAGTATTTTTGCTTATGGGTTTCATATGTAGAGGTGTCAATTTGAAATATCCTTGGAATTCAACAAATTTCAGCGAAGCAACATAACATTTAGAGCCAGGAATCTGGTTCTGAAACAACGGAAAGTTTTACGATGGTGGTTTGTCGGCCCGCCGATCAACCGTTCTAAGCCGAGCTAGAAAGAAACACGTCTCGCCATCTTGACCTAAAACCGGAAAACCCTTGCTGAAAACTTCATGCTGATGATCACTAAAACTGACTACTGTCATTTTAAATTATAGTTAATGGTACATGAACATGTACCAGCCAAAAATGGTATCGTCCAAAGGAGCATAGTCATTGTACTTAACGGATATTACACTAGATATATTATCATGCAAATAGATTACACTTCTTTTGATGTTATCTACCAGAGAGGTACATTGACTGGAAATCTAAGGAAATTCAATAACTTAAATTTATTTTAGTAGCTATTCATTTTATGTGTTGTTTGTTTCCTTAGAAATCATACTACGCTTTGTTCAGGGTAGCTGTTTTCATCACACAGTCTTCATTTATATACTACTATATTTCAATTCCGTTGTCTCCCTTGTTTGTTAAAATATCCATTATATTTATTTCCCTTGATACTTTAATGTTCTATTATATACAGTTTTCTACTTTTTTTGGTCTATGAAACATTACAATGGTCGATCCTTTTTCTTTTGGCCAATGTTTATATCTGCAAAGCGAATGCAGACTCTCTGATATGGCAGTGTCTCATTGATGTTGTGGGTCACTGGGATGTGATACTTGGGCACACTTCCTGTTTGCTTCTAGCAAAGCAGTGTATAGCATTGCATTTATACTTGTATACACTATAAATTTGTTGGTTTATGAATATATGTTTCCTGTTACACTGCTGTTCAACGACTACAATGTGAGAATCACTAGCGAGCAGTTCACTGGACTAGGCTCACTGTGTACAACAACCGCATCTACTAATTGTTGCAGATCATGCGCATTGTCTACAAACAATACTGTATCATCTGCATATCTAATGTTATTGATGTTTCGTCCTCCAATGCTGATCCCATTTATAACTTCTACACTTCTGAAAATATTTTCACTGTATAGGGGAAAAAGATCTGGAGACATTATACATCCCTGACTTACACCTCTTAATAAGCTGATATTGTCCCACTTCATTATCAATCATTATGGCAGCTTGTTGTTTCCACTATATATTTTTTATAAGTCTAATGTCTTTCCGATCAATTTGTAAACAAGAATCAAACAAGATCAATTTGTAGCTCTGCAAGCATATCCACCATGTTGACATGTCTAACTCTATCAAAAGCCTTTGTGTAGTCAATAAAGCAAAGATGTATATCCTTGTTTACTTCTATAGCACGTTAAATAACAGTTCGCAGCATATACACATCATTTACTGTACCATATCCTTCTGCAAACCCACATTGTTCTTCCCCTATTTCAGGTTGTATTTTCTTCGTCAATTTTTGCATGATAATTCGTAGCAAAATGTGTGTGACGTAATTCACACACACACACACACACACACACATATATATATATATATATATATATATATATATATATATATATATATATATATATACACACACACACACACACACATATGAAAGCTGTTTAAACGTTTCTCTTGGCGTGAGTAAGTTGTCCAGGTTTCACTGCCATAAAGAAGAGTACTAAGGACACAGGCTTGGTAGACGAGGACTTTTGTTTTGGCAGTAAGCTTCCTGTTCTCCCAGACGCTTTGTGCTAACATGTTCATTGTTGTTGCTGCCTTGCCAATCCTGATGTTGATGTCCTGATCGAGGGATAATTTGCTATTTACCTCTGATCCTAGATATGTAAAATGGTCTACTATCTCCAGTTCGGCGTCGTCAATAAAGATTGATGGTACACCATGTGCACCTTGTGATATAATCTGTGTCTTCTTTTTGTTAATTGTTAAACCAAATTCAGAACAAGCATTGGAGAATGTAGATAGTAGATGTTGTAAGTCTTCCTCAGAGTGGGTCGTAATCGCAGCATCATCCGCAAAAAGCAACTCTCTGATTAGTACACTGCTAATTTTGGTCTTGGCCTTCAATCTCTGAGCATTATAGAGGCCACCATCTGAGCGTGAGTGAATGTATATACCGTCATCCTGATCACGAAAGGCATATTTCAATAGAAGTGAAAAGTATATCCCAAAGAGGGTGGGGATTAGTACACAACCTTGCTTAACTCCACTCTTGATTTTAAACTCTTCTGAAGTTGAGCCATCAAACTTGATTATACCCTTCATGTCTGTGTGGAACGATTCCACAATGGACAGAAGAGTTGGTGGACAGCCAATCTTCTTTAGTGCTTTGAACAGACCAAATCACGACTGACCAAATCGAATGCCTTTGTGAGGTCAATGAAGGCAATAAACAGTGGCTGATTTTGTTCCCGGCATTTTTCTTGCATCTGCCGCAATGAGAATATCATATCAATGGTAGACCGGTTGACCGATATATATATATATATATATATATATATATATATATATATATATATATATATATATATATATATATATATATATATATATATAGAGAGAGAGAGAGAGAGAGAGAGAGAGAGAGAGAAATATATATATATATTCACACCAACCCTATGCTACCAATCTCAAACCTGGACTTTATCCAAATCACACCTTCGCAAAATCAACACCTCCGAGATGAGATGCCTGAGGAGAGCTGCTTACCTAACAATCCATGACCGAGTAAGAAATGTTGTTATCAGACAGACTGTGGGATCAACACCTTGTGCCACATTTATTGAAAGACAGAAGATCAAGTTGTTTGGCCATGTCGTTAGAATTCAACACGAACAACTGCCATCACTGGCCTTACATCTAAGCTCATCTGCGACAAGGCCAATATGACGTCCAAGAAGAAAATGGATTGACGACATCAAAGACATTGTACAATGACACGGAATGACACTATCTAGTGCCGCCCACCTGGCGTTGGAACGCAAATTACTCCTCCCCACGTCGCTTGAAGGCAGAAGTGGAAGATGATGATGATGATGATGATGATGATGATGATGATGATGATGATGATGATGATAGAATAGTGCTTAAGTGCTTAAGACTTCCATCGTACCATTCGCATTTAAACCATAATGAAACGTGAGTGGAATAAAATTAACGGACAGGTGGCAGCTGACATTTCTTATTTTTTTGTCATATCCCTTACAGGACTTTGCGGCATTTTTCAGCTGCTGTTCGTGTACGTGGCAAGTCTACGCTCAGTAGTTTGCCATTGCTTTCTGAGTGACCGGCTGACATATCCCCGTAATTTACCAGCACGGCGAGAACCGCTACAGATTCTCGTGCAGGTTACATTACTCAGGAGAATATACGGGATTACTGAGAAAGACGTGAACGCTAGGCCAGGGAGACCGTAGAATCCCACTACAGAGACATTCACAACTATATTCGTCTTGCAAAGCAGGTAATCATGTTCCTTCTCTGAACAGTAAATAACAGAGTAGACAATCTTTCACGGAGAGTCAACGCGGTTCTGTCACCCACGTAGTCAACAAACTACACAGACAGCTTAAGAGAGCCTTAAACACTGACACACGATGACTAAATTGCGGTATCATCGCTGGTCACTCTATAAGCACATTAACGCACAATTGTTTGGAAGCTTTCACGAACTCCATTTAAAATGTTTCTAGTAACTGAATCCGTGTGTACACATTATTAAAATTCAGCTGTAGAAAGAAGAAGGAAGTGAATAAAAATAAGGTAAGAAATATATTCCTTCTACTTTCCTGTCCATTTCCATTTCGATTCCACATTATTTACCCCATGTCTTTGTACATTATCTCTCTGTACTAATATTAGACATGGCACACACTTCCATACGAATCTGGATTCGCCTTGTGTCGTCACACGTATTGACGACCATTAGTGAACACCACATTTGTTAGCGTGAACTCACTAACTTTTCGCCAGAACATCAAAGACGTGTCGCAGCTTTCTACGATTTAAGTTGCCTTTGGACCTATCAAAGACATATTCCTTGGGTGGGGATAAATATAAGATGACAGGAAAATGTCATAACGATACAATCGATAGTTTGAAAAGTATTGATCGTGAATGTGGGCAATCACTTGTAAATGGACTATACTAAGATTGTTACGAACGTCGGTCGTTCATCATCATCATCATCATCATCATCATCATCATCATCATCATCATCATCATCATCATCATCATCATAATCATCATCATCATCATCATCAAGTGATATTCAGGCTGGCCTAGGCGTTCATGACTCTCCAGAGATCTCGGTCTTTGGTTTTCTGGATCAACTCAGCTGTTGATATTACTCCATGCCACAGTCTCAATCCAGCAGCATCATTTCTCTTGGTCTGCTTCTGTCTCTCTTCCCATCGATCTTTCCAGTTGTTACGATGATCTCAAATACCTCTCTTCTCATCATATGACACCCCAAAAAATATAAATATAAAAATAACAACTGTTTGCCTCTTTCTTATTGTTGTATTTTATGTTCTAGTTTCATTAGCCCCAGTCAGGCAGTCGTTACTTACTTTGACAGTCCTAGGAATACTCAACATTAGCCCCAGTCAGGCAGTCGTTACTTACTTTGACAGTCCTAGGAATACTCAACATTAGCCCCAGTCAGGCAGTCGTTACTTACTTTGACAGTCCTAGGAATACTCAACATTAGCCCCAGTCAGGCAGTCGTTACTTACTTTGACAGTCCTAGGAATACTCAACATTAGCCCCAGTCAGGCAGTCGTTACTTACTTTGACAGTCCTAGGAATACTCAACATTAGCCCCAGTCAGGCAGTCGTTACTTACTTTGACAGTCCTAGGAATACTCAACATTAGCACCAGTCAGGCAGTCGTTACTTACTTTGACAGTCCTAGGAATACTCAACATTAGCCCCAGTCAGGCAGTCGTTACTTACTTTGACAGTCCTAGGAATACTCAACATTAGCCCCAGTCAGGCAGTCGTTACTTACTTTGACAGTCCTAGGAATACTCAACATTAGCCCCAGTCAGGCAGTCGTTACTTACTTTGACAGTCCTAGGAATACTCAACATTAGCCCCAGTCAGGCAGTCGTTACTTACTTTGACAGTCCTAGGAATACTCAACATTAGCCCCAGTCAGGCAGTCGTTATACTTTGACAGTCCAAGGAATACTCAACATTAGCCCCAGTCAGGCAGTCGTTACTTACTTTGACAGTCCTAGGAATACTCAACATTAGCCCAGTCAGGCAGTCGTTACTTTACTTTGACATCTAGGATACTCAACATTAGCCCCAGTCAGGCAGTCGTTACTTACTTTGACAGTCCTAGGAATACTCAACATTAGCCCCAGTCAGGCAGTCGTTACTTACTTTGACAGTCCTAGGAATACTCAACATTAGCCCCAGTCAGGCAGTCGTTACTTACTTTGACAGTCCTAGGAATACTCAACATTAGCCCCAGTCAGGCAGTCGTTACTTACTTGACAGTCCAAGGAATACTCAACATTAGCCCACAGTAGCAGTCGTTACTTACTTTGACAGTCCTAGGAATACTCAACATTAGCCCCAGTCAGGCAGTCGTTACTTACTTTGACAGTCCTAGGAATACTCAACATTAGCCCCAGTCAGGCAGTCGTTACTTACTTTGACAGTCCTAGGAATTCGCAACATTTGTCTCAGGAACCACATCTCTGGCGCTTGTAATCTCTGCCTAATTTTTTCATTAACATTCCATAATTCACAGCCATGCAGCAAATGGGTTTTATATAATACTTCACCACTCTCTTTCTTTCATTCAATGATAGTCATTGTCAGAAAAACATATTTTTCAACTATTACTCGAAAACGTGCATAGTAAATCACAGCAATTTTATTGCTAATTATATAGTAACATTACGTTTTTAGTGTTACAGTGTCACAGCCTGATATTCTGAAATAAATAGCACATTGTTTTTTTGTTGTTGTTGTTTTTTTTTTTTGGGGGGGGGGGGGGCGGTTGGTATATTCATTGTCTTCATGTTTTCATTTTGTCCATTCATTGCATTCAGTTCTTTGCTTTAATATAGTCACTATGGTGTCTTCTATGTGTTTGTATGATGTATCTTGTGTATGTATTTGCTTACTGATGAAGACAAACTCGTCCTGTGTTATCTGTGATTGTGTTCTGTAAAGCTGCATTACTTTGCGGTATGAAATATTATAAGTAATGTAACCAACGGTTTCACAAGAATAGCTAATTATTTAGTAAAGGAGAACTGACACAATTTAATGAGAATAGCGAATTTGAAGACGTTTTGAATAAGAGAAACAAAAATGTGAATTAACGTTTAATGAAGTTGTCTTCTGTCCGCAGTTACACTGACACCAATGGTACACTCGCAGCCCATTCTGGACAAATTCTTCCAATGTAACTGTAACTTTATGTAATGCTTCTTTGGATGCACCGTTTTATCCATTGTTCTCCACGACCTACCCTGCCCATTCCACACAATTCACTGCTTGTGTCTTCAGCTTGTGTCATCCAAAACACGCTTCTCTGCAACGTTTGTCCCATCGTATCATTTAAATGATCTGCGTCGGTAGTGGCATGGAGGTATATCATCAGTAATGTTGATCCAGAACGCCAGTGACTGATATCTGTGCAGAGACATGAACGACTACGCCAGTTACCAGGACACGTGATGATGCTGATAATGGTCACGTGTTCCTTCGTGTACTCAGATCTACAATCTGTGATCATCATATTCTTTACATACACACAGCAGGTCCCTGGTATATTGCTTTTTTTGTTTTTTTTAAAAATACAAATCACATGATACGTTAATGACTGCTACCTGACTGTTGTAGACCTTTTAAAGAACCGGTAAAAGTATATCGTAGCATGGTAGCCCCTGGTGTATTCATGTGTGAGTTCTAAGAACCATGCGAAGAACAACCTGTCTGGTGTATAGGGCAGTTGAAATCTAGCTCACGATATAGGAGCAGACCTACACACCCACAACTGTATGCATAAACACGTCGTAGTTAAATCCATTGTATCCTTACTCTAATGCAAGGTTGCAATCATGGGCGGCTTCTTCTGTAATCCATACAGCGGACAATGATGAAAAGACCAACTACGGGTAGGACCAGGGGTCTACTTACTAAATTCCCGTGTATGAAAGAAAACAGGCAAGACATGTAAACGCTTTGGCGACTGAGAGGCATTGCAGTTGAACATCTCAAACAGCGGCGATTGTCTCGTATGTGTGGCTACCCCACGACTAGCTGAAAGTCATGATGACGATACGTTTGTCGTTCCAACTGGTTGCCTGGCCTTTACTACAAGGGTATAGCTAACATCGGTGAGTATCGTACATCTTCTTGTGTATTATGGATGGACATCAGTGTCATGGGTTCCCTTGTTCCAGTAACATATCTTGACGATATAAGTTGATATTTTCCCCATGTAGATTGCTGTTTTATTGTTGTATGAAAACAAGGTATCCAGCGGGTGCTCGTTCCTTTGTCCACATCTAGCGGTGGTGTGTGTGTGCTTCTTCAGAGGAAAGGCGAGACGGACATATAATCATATTGCTACTGGAACTATTAGTGTTGGAACTCTTCGCTGGCTGCTGAGGGTGGGCACGGAGCGCTTATGGGAATGTCCCGAATGCTGTGATGTCGGTTCCTAAATCAGTCAATCAATCAATCAATCAGACTTCGCTTTGTCGTCTAGTTAGCAACGCGGCTTGTTTTCAGCCTCCACAATTCAGACTTGTAGTGGGCCGACTTATCTGTCGTCACTGTCCATGCTGTTTGTATATTTCCAGGTTGAATCTTCCCCCCCCCCCCTCCCCCAGTGTTCATGACCGCAATGATCAGTAATATTATGCTGTCTCTGTCTTTCGTAACCTCAATAGTTAGTGTCATCTTGATCTTGATGCTTACTAAAACGGACTCCTGTTGTTGATATATATTCTTTCTATTATGTGGCACATGCACATGTGCCAGCCAAAAAATGGTACATTCAGGAATGCAAAAAAATTGTACTTTAACGGATATTAATTACACTTGATGTGTTATCCTGTAAGTAGACTGCACTAATTTAGAGATATTATCTATCATTTGAGGTCACAGTCTGGAAATCTAAGGCAATGTATAACATACATTTATATTAGAAACTATTCACCTTATGTGTTGTTTATTTACTAAGAAATCATGCTATGCTATCTTCAAACTAACTGATTTCATTACACAGTCATCATATGTATACTCCAATAAATGTCATTCATTGTGTCCCTTGTTAGATATAACATAGATTCTATTTACGTCCCTTCAATTTCCTATTAATGCTTGTTTCTACGTTTTTAACTATAAAACATTATAATGATCGAAGCCTTTTAATTTGGTCAGTGGTTAGTTATACCTGCAATAAGAAAGTAGACTCTGAGAGGTGGCAGTGTCTCAGTGAATGTTTTCGTCACCGAGATAGCTTACTTTATGTAAGAGTCCAATGCTAAAAGCTGTCCATGGGGAAACATGAGTTGAACAGAATAGGAACACTATGTGCGGCATTGGAGCACCGCGTGCAACATAAATAATGACCACGGTTCACATCTCACATCAATAATAGGATTTTCTCCAACCTTATCTAGAACCCTTGTGACCAGGTCTAGTACATCGGATGCTATGGGCACAGCAAGTTTACATCATATCACAAAACCAGACAGGACATGAAGGAGTGAAAGGGTAATGACAGAGAAACCAACACAAAACATAAGCAATAGTATGGAGAGCTTCGGGCCATTAACTTAACCAAGAACCCATGATAAGCCCCCCCCCTCCCCCACCACCCCCAGCCCTTTTTTCCAACCGCATTTGGAGGACAACATTCCTGCAGTGAAATTCAACATAGTAATGTATTAAATAAATGCCCACGAATCTATAATGTATATACACACTCTTGTATTGTTCACTCTCACACTGGCTACCCAGACAGTCAAACACAATATCAACAATTCTGCAGTATGTTCAAACGAGATTTCTGCAGTATGTACCTGACGAGATGCAGAGAAATATGCCAGGCAATAAATCGCAATCTATTGTTTTTTTTTTTTTTAAAGCAATCTATTGTTTGTGTCCTCGTTATTCAAATTCATCACGGGAAAACATTGTTTTGAATATC
>JACEFZ010020483.1:325000-332500 GCA_014155875.1 Cepaea nemoralis
TGTTCCACTCGCAGATACCATTGATAGCTTGAATAGTTCGCTTGAGGTAAGTTATGAGCGCATGTGGCACTGTTCTTATTTCGTAATATATACAATTAATATTGTTCACTTTCTAACACACACTACGCAATTATTCAAGACGATTACTACACTAATAATAAAATAAGAAAAATATTTGCAGTGGGAATGCACCCTATCACATCGCATAATAGATGTACACAGCTTTCCTGAAGAAAAAAAACCTTCACTGATGGCTGTGTTGGTCTGAGTGTTTTCTACACACTGCACTCAGACATTAGTGCTTACTGGGTCGTTCGGACAAGGGGACAAAAGATCAGCAATCGTGTTGGTCCTGCCAGCGGTATGTCGCACTTCAAAGCTGTAATCTTGCAGCAAAAGTGACCATCGAGCTATCATCTGGTTCGTCGGCACTCCTGAAGTAATAAATTTTAATGGACTATTGTCGGACTCTACAATAAAATGCCGTCCCAGGAGGAATCTGGACAATTTAGTTATACCCACCACTAGAGCAAGGGCTTCTAATTGTGGTGTAGACCAAGCGCGTTCTCTTGGTTTCAATTTTCTAGAGACGTAGTATACAGGATGTAGAATGTTGTCATGTTCCTGTAACAGAACTGCCCCAATCGCCACGGAGCTCGCGTCTGTGCGTAATCTGAAAGGAATATGTAAATTTGGCAATTTGAGAATGGGATTCTTTAAACTATTCTCAGAAAAATACGATAACACTTTCTGGAATGCAAATTTTAGGCATTCATTGTTTACAAACTTTTCAGGCTGGTTTTTCGTTAGTAGGTTAGTAAACTTTTCTGTTATTTCAGCAAAATCTGGTATGAACTGTCTATAATAATTTAATAGTCCTAACACACTTCTGACTTGTTTCTTGGTAGTCGGAAGTGAGAGTTTCAGTATTTTAGACACGATGTTATCGTCTGTCGTGACAAAGCCATTAGATATTTTATACCCTAAAAAGGAGATTTCTTGATAGGCTATGTCAACTTTTGTTGGCTTCACAGTCAGTCCGTGCTGTCTGATCCGTTCAAATGTCTGCTGTAATGTCTTTATGTGGTCTGTCATCGTCTTTGTGTGAACACAAATGTCGTCCATGTAACAGATAATGTTTGTTATGTCAACAAGTAAGAGTCGTGTCATGCGTACGAATGTTGCTGGGGCATTGACTAGCCCAAATGGCAATTTGTACCATTCGTACAGTCCCCAAGGTGTGGCAAAGGCTGTCAGATGTCTGCTCTGCTCGTGTACCGTTATTTGCCAATAACCTTTAGTCATGTCCAGCTTCGTAAAGTACCTAGAGTCTGTCAGTTCTGTCAGTAGATCTTCGCAGTTGGTCATTGGTTCCAGATCTAATAGTGTTATTTAATTTAATTTTCAATAATCTACACAGAGTCTTATCGTGTTGTCCTTTTTGCGTACCATGACTATTGGAGACGAAAAATGTGAATGGGATCGTCTAATGATGTTGTTTTTCTCTAAGCTAATGATCTCTTGATGTAAGTTTTCTTTGTAATGCAATGGAATGGTGTAAGGTCTGCATTTTATTGGTGTGTTTGAAGTAAGCGTGATGTGATGTTGTACTAATTCTGTTTGTCCTGGGTTGTTGGAGAAGATGGTGTTGTACTGTTGTATGAGATGTTTGCAACTGTCTGTTTCTGCTTGAGTTAAATTTGGGTTTATTTTGATTTCTTTCAAGCAGTTTGTCGTGTCTAATGCAGGTGTTGGAATTTCGTCACTATCTTCGTCATCTTCATGGTCTATTATAACTGTACAGGCTGTTGTATCGTCTTGTTTGTTGTCACTGTTGTGGTATGGTCTTAGCATATTGATGTGGAATATTTTATGTTTGTCTTTTATTTGAATCTCATAGTCTACAGTTGAAATCTGTCTTATTACTTTAAATGGTCCTTGCCAAGAGTCAGTCAATAAATGTCGATCACTAGGTAAGAGGAGAAGTACGTCCTGTCCAGGTGTCAACGTTATTGTCCTGTTACCTTTGTCTGCATATTGTCTATATGTAGCACCAGATAGTTTTAGTGCTTCTTTTGCAATAGTACAAGATTTGATGATTCTTTCACGCAATGATGTTACATGTGACGAAACGAGTTTATCTGTCTTGGGTCGTAAAGATACCGCACTATTTTGGCGCGTCATCGGGGGACTTTCCCAGCTAAAAATAGACTGAGGGAAGCCGATGGAGGAATTACTATCTAGAATCTTCTCGAAACACCGGAATTTGAGTGACCCGTGAGGCTGGGTATCGCACTAAATTCTCGTGCAGAGAGATCTAGAAATTCTAGGCGGGGAATGACGGTTTCCCGAGAAAGTGTCTTTTCTCAAGAAGCACTAGCTTCTCATGCGCATCGAGTTGGCACGAGTGGGGAAATTGGCTAAACCTTTCATTCACTTCCACTTTGTTCGGAGAGAGCAGACGCAGGCCTTGTGAGCCAATTTTGTGTGGCGTCTCACCTCAACCATGATTCGGCTGACTGTTATGGAAAGGAAGCTGAGAAGCCCTTGAACAGTTCTGAAGCTGACTGGAAATCTGGTTCTCAATATTCAGGTACATATTTGCTTAAATCATGTAACTTTGTAAGTGTGTACCACACGCCATTGTTCTAACCTCATTACCTATGCGGATGTCCTTGCATACTAATTAGCAAACCGATCGATAACGCGGTTGATGGCTAATCGTGTGTTTGTTTACTGCGTGTTCGCGAATCAGCTGTTGGGAACGCAGGAGGGCGATGGGGCTATATGGATGTTAATTATAATTGACATATATTGTAAATCGTTGCATCTATTAGGTTGCTGTGTTAGAATAAAACATAGTTACTTGTGCCTGATAGAAACTTAGATTTATGTCAGTCAGTGGCTGAAGCCAGAAGAACGGTTAGAAAATCAAGTAAGTTGGTAGGTGGAGATTCAGGCAAAATTGTGCTTAGTTACTAAGTAAAGGAAGAACTTAGTTCTGTGCCACCAGGAATGATGTAACTATTGTGTAGTAACTTAATAGTGAATTCATTGTGTGGAACACCGGATTTCTGTGGTAAGGTAAGTCTGCTTTGGTGATATATATATATATATATATATATATATATATATATATATATATATATATATATATATATATATATATATATATATATATATATATATATATATATATATATGATGTGACATTGTGTATATATATATTAGGTCATGGCATGTGATACTTCATGGAGTAATTCCGAACGCCGAATAGGTCGACGCGTGATAACAATGCGTGCCGTCGCGATATAAACATGCGTTCTGACTTCTTGTCTAAGCTATCCTGTTTCTTTCATACTGGCGCTAGTGCGAGTGAATGCTAAGGTGCTGGAAGTATGGAAGGATGCAAGGAGACTGTATGAGACAGGGGATATATAGGATATGGGGGATGTGAAAGCAAGTTATGAAAGTATAGGTTGGTAAACCAGACCAACGATGAAGTTCGGTCCGACCAAGGCTAACCCACTTGAGAGGGCGGAACGGGAACATTACCCTTGGAACATGTGGGGAACATGTATTTTCAAGAAGGCTTCTTGACTCTAAGGCAGAGTCTGATAAGAAGAGTTTGCTATGGCGTGGGCAGGTAGTCCCACCAGCAAACAGGCTTGTGTACATATTGGATGTGATCATGTACTATTCCTATATCCCGAGGGATGGTATATTGATCAATATTATGTTTCTTAATGAACATTGATGATGTTAGGAACGAGTCCAGGGACTCTTTACCTTATTGTTTAGTTCGATTGAATTAGAACTATGATAACAGCCTACTATCACTACTGACGTTAGCGATGACTGGTAGATGATTAGGGATAGGTGAGACCTACGATCAGACTCGTCATTCTGATTTCTTGCTCTGTTTGACGGGCTGTTCTGTGAGGCCAGCTGACATTCCTGAACCCATGCTTTACTACTCTCCATATAGAGATAATGCTTTGGGTATATGCATAACTAAGTAGCAGGACTGAGGGTTGAGTAGTCATTGGTAGGATGCATGTGGACTAATGTTTGGGCCAGTATACTCTCACCGGTCGCTCTTCATTTTCAGGAGTTTGCCTGTTGAGGAACCAGTCAACTATAATTGTCGTTGGCAGGAAACCACTTCGTGTGACACAGCGAAGGGTTCAATTCTTTACTTATCACGCCAGACTCAACCACACCATGTTCCCAATGTGATTCACCATGCGTGAAGGTTTGCATCAAGTAATCCAGGTGCCCTGAAGGTGCACGTGTGGGACGTGATGGTTTGTGATGTTTTCCTACGTTAGAAGATATTCTATTTCAACCAGGAACATTTCAGCATTTTGAGTAATCATGCTCAAAGAAAGGAAACACCTGACCGTATAATATTACGGTGGTTCTGCCTAAACGTGGAAGTAAATGAAATTTACCAGGTGGAAGGGACAATTGATTATAGTCCAACCTGAATTGTTTTCCATGAAATAGATGTCTGATTCTAATAATGTACTTTCCCAGTATGAAGATTATGAACTGTGTTCGAGTAGGACTCAGTGACATTTCAGTTGCCATATCTGATGCTTCAAGCAGTGTTACTGTGAGGGACCATTGAATTGGTCATTGACATATTCTTCAAGCAAGATTACTGTGAGGGACCATTGAATTGGTCATTGACATATTCTTCAATCAGTGTTACTGTGATGTGAGGAAGAGACCATTGAATTGGTCATTGACATATTCTTCAATCAGTGTTGCGGTGATGTGAGGAAGGGACCATTGAATTGGTCATTGACATATTCTTCAAGCAATGTTACTGTGCTATGCTTGATGGACCATTTGATTGGTCAGTGACTACTTAGGTTCATCGAAGTCACGAATACTTGGAGTCAAGACCAGGAGGATTGTCTCCCAACCAGTGGTGTTAGAGAACTGTGTATTAACAGTGACTCCGTGGGAGTGATACAGATGCAGTTGATCCAGTGAGTGAGGTCCAGCAGTGACTCTATTGTTGTGGATCCACGCTCTGGGGACGGAGTGGTCTCCAAGGTTCTAGTCATCTCACGGGAAGGAAGCCGGGTGAGTGGCGGACCGACTGGACAGGACATCTGCATCCAATCTACTTCTCAACTCCATGATGACAATATTATCTCTGATTCTGTCTCTACTCTATCTTCTATTTGTGTAAATAGATTATTCTATCAGGATGTTCATTTCAGTTCTATATTCTCAAGGGTAGAATAAACTTTATGTACGTTGACTTGCTCTTTGTATAATGATTGAGTGTGGTCTCGGACGATGCCTAAATGTTCATTGTTCCACAGGAGTAGGTAGTTAGTGGGGGTCTAGAATCTGGAGGGGCGTGTAGACATAATTAACTAATATGAGATCAACCGCAGAGTAAAAATGTGTATCTGCCTGTCCAACCCCTGGGGCTAGAATACACGGGAGTGCCAGAGACACCTCGGGTGTGGTTCACTCTCACTACCCAAGGTGAACTCGTTACACTCCAGAATACAGGCTTGTTAGGATATGGGTTTAAGTAACGGGGTGGCTTCAGTTAACATTGAATGGTAGATACTCAATGGGCCACGTGGCTTGGCATCATAGATAAGTTCAAAAGGAGAGAATCCAGTACTAGAATGTGGGACCTCGCGATAAGCAAAAAGTATAGCAGGCAAATAGACGTCCCAGTTTTTGGGATATTCTTGCGTGACTTTAGCAAGCATATGCTTCAAATCCCCGTTAAACTTTTCTATGATTCCATTTGAGTGAGGATGGTATGGTGAATTGAAACATTGTTTCACCCCTAACATTTTGGTGAACGCTTGAGTGGATGCTGCAATGAATTGGCTTCCACGATCTGATAGGATAGTGTCTGGAAACCATATTCGTGAGAATATATGGAAGAAAACTTCCATGATATCATTGGCAGTTATGTTCTTTAAAGGAATCGCTTCAGGCCAGCGGCTACATAAATCGATGATGGTAACGAGGTATATACACAGCAATGTTGATCCAGAACGCCAGTGACTGATATCTGTGCAGAGACATGAACGACTACGCCAGTTATCAGGACACGTGATGATGCTGATAATGGTCACCTATTCCTTCGTGTACTCAGATCTACAATCTGTGATCATCATATTCTTTACATACACACAGCAGGTCCCTGGTATATTGATTTTTTTTTTTTTTTTAAAATACAAATCACATGATACGTTAATGACTACTACCTGACTGTTGTAGACCTTTTAAAGAACCGGTAAAAGTATATCGTAGCATGGTAGCCCCTGGTGTATTCATGTGTGAGTTCTAAGAACCATGCGAAGAACAACCTGTCTGGTGTATAGGGCAGTTGAAATCTAGCTCACGATATAGGAGCAGACCTACACACCCACAACTGTATGCATAAACACGTCGTAGTTAAATCCATTGTATCCTTACTCTAATGCAAGGTTGCAATCATGGGCGGCTTCTTCTGTAATCCCCTAAAAACATCATACAGCGGACAATGATGAAAAGACCAACTACGGGGTAAGACCAGGGGTCTACTTACTAAATTCCCGTGTATGAAAGAAAACAGGCAAGACATGTAAACGCTTTGGCGACTGAGAGGCATTGCAGTTGAACATCTCAAACAGCGGCGATTGTCTCGTATGTGTGGCTACCCCACGACTAGCTGAAAGTCATGATGACGATACGTTTGTCGTTCCAACTGGTTGCCTGGCCTTTACTACAAGGGTATAGCTAACATCGGTGAGTATCGTACATCTTCTTGTGTATTATGGATGGACATCAGTGTCATGGGTTCCCTTGTTCCAGTAACATATCTTGACGATATAAGTTGATATTTTCCCCATGTAGATTGCTGTTTTATTGTTATATGAAAACAAGGTATCCAGCGGGTGCTCGTCCCTTTGTCCACATCTAGCGGTGGTGTGTGTGTGCTTCTTCAGAGGAAAGGCGAGACGGACATATAATCATATTGCTACTGGAACTATTAGTGTTGGAACTCTTCGCTGGCTGCTGAGGGTGGGCACGGAGCGCTTATGGGAATGTCCCGAATGCTGTGATGTCGATTCCTAAATCAGTCAATCAATCAATCAATCAGACTTCGCTTTGTCGTCTAGTTAGCAACGCGGCTTGTTTTCAGCCTCCACAATTCAGACTTGTAGTGGGCCGACTTATCTGTCGTCACTGTCCATGCTGTTTGTATATTTCCAGGTTGAATCTTCCCCCCCCCCCTCCCCCAGTGTTCATGACCGCAATGATCAGTTATATTATGCTGTCTCTGTCTTTCGTAACCTCAATAGTTTGTGTCATCTTGATCTTGATGCTTACTAAAACGGACTCCTGTTGTTGATATATATTCTTTCTATTATGTGGCACATGCACATGTGCCAGCCAAAAAATGGTACATTCAGGAATGAAAAAAAATTGTACTTTAACGGATATTAATTACACTTGATGTGTTATCCT
>JACEFZ010020483.1:337500-345000 GCA_014155875.1 Cepaea nemoralis
AAAAAAACCTTCACTGATGGCTGTGTTGGTCTGAGTGTTTTCTACACACTGCACTCAGACATTAGTGCTTACTGGGTCGTTCGGACAAGGGGACAAAAGATCAGCAATCGTGTTGGTCCTGCCAGCGGTATGTCGCACTTCAAAGCTGTAATCTTGCAGCAAAAGTGACCATCGAGCTATCATCTGGTTCGTCGGCACTCCTGAAGTAATAAATTTTAATGGACTATTGTCGGACTCTACAATAAAATGTCGTCCCAGGAGGAATCTGGACAATTTAGTTATACCCACCACTAGAGCAAGGGCTTCTAATTGTGGTGTAGACCAAGCGCGTTCTCTTGGTTTCAATTTTCTAGAGACGTAGTATACAGGATGTAGAATGTTGTCATGTTCCTGTAACAGAACTGCCCCAATCGCCACGGAGCTCGCGTCTGTGCGTAATCTGAAAGGAATATGTAAATTTGGCAATTTGAGAATGGGATTCTTTAAACTATTCTCAGAAAAATACGATAACACTTTCTGGAATGCAAATTTTAGGCATTCATTGTTTACAAACTTTTCAGGCTGGTTTTTCGTTAGTAGGTTAGTAAACTTTTCTGTTATTTCAGCAAAATCTGGTATGAACTGTCTATAATAATTTAATAGTCCTAACACACTTCTGACTTGTTTCTTGGTAGTCGGAAGTGAGAGTTTCAGTATTTTAGACACGATGTTATCGTCTGTCGTGACAAAGCCATTAGATATTTTATACCCTAAAAGGAGATTTCTTGATAGGCTATGTCAACTTTTGTTGGCTTCACAGTCAGTCCGTGCTGTCTGATCCGTTCAAATGTCTGCTGTAATGTCTTTATGTGGTCTGTCATCGTCTTTGTGTGAACACAAATGTCGTCCATGTAACAGATAATGTTTGTTATGTCAACAAGTAAGAGTCGTGTCATGCGTACGAATGTTGCTGGGGCATTGACTAGCCCAAATGGCAATTTGTACCATTCGTACAGTCCCCAAGGTGTGGCAAAGGCTGTCAGATGTCCTGCTCGTGTACCGTTATTTGCCAATAACCTTTAGTCATGTCCAGCTTCGTAAAGTACCTAGAGTCTGTCAGTTCTGTCAGTAGATCTTCGCAGTTGGTCATTGGTTCCAGATCTAATAGTGTTATTTAATTTAATTTTCAATAATCTACACAGAGTCTTATCGTGTTGTCCTTTTTGCGTACCATGACTATTGGAGACGAAAAATGTGAATGGGATCGTCTAATGATGTTGTTTTTCTCTAAGCTAATGATCTCTTGATGTAAGTTTTCTTTGTAATGCAATGGAATGGTGTAAGGTCTGCATTTTATTGGTGTGTTTGAAGTAAGCGTGATGTGATGTTGTACTAATTCTGTTTGTCCTGGGTTGTTGGAGAAGATGGTGTTGTACTGTTGTATGAGATGTTTGCAACTGTCTGTTTCTGCTTGAGTTAAATTTGGGTTTATTTTGATTTCTTTCAAGCAGTTTGTCGTGTCTAATGCAGGTGTTGGAATTTCGTCACTATCTTCGTCATCTTCATGGTCTATTATAACTGTACAGGCTGTTGTATCGTCTTGTTTGTTGTCACTGTTGTGGTATGGTCTTAGCATATTGATGTGGAATATTTTATGTTTGTCTTTTATTTGAATCTCATAGTCTACAGTTGAAATCTGTCTTATTACTTTAAATGGTCCTTGCCAAGAGTCAGTAAATAAATGTCGGTCACTAGGTAAGAGGAGAAGTACGTCCTGTCCAGGTGTCAACGTTATTGTCCTGTTACCTTTGTCTGCATATTGTCTATATGTAGCACCAGATAGTTTTAGTGCTTCTTTTGCAATAGTACAAGATTTGATGATTCTTTCACGCAATGATGTTACATGTGACGAAACGCGTTTATCTGTCTTGGGTCGTAAAGATACCGCACTATTTTGGCGCGTCATCGGGGGACTTTCCCAGCTAAAAATAGACTGAGGGAAGCCGATGGAGGAATTACTATCTAGAATCTTCTCGAAACACCGGAATTTGAGTGACCCGTGAGGCTGGGTATCGCACTAAATTCTCGTGCAGAGAGATCTAGAAATTCTAGGCGAGGAATGACGGTTTCCCGAGAAAGTGTCTTTTCTCAAGAAGCACTAGCTTCTCATACGCATCGAGTTGGCACGAGTGGGGAAATTGGCTAAACCTTTCATTCACTTCCACTTTGTTCGGAGAGAGCAGACGCAGGCCTTGTGAGCCAATTTTGTGTGGCGTCTCACCTCAACCATGATTCGGCTGACTGTTATGGAAAGGAAGCTGAGAAGCCCTTGAACAGTTCTGAAGCTGACTGGAAATCTGGTTCTCAATATTCAGGTACATATTTGCTTAAATCATGTAACTTTGTAAGTGTGTACCACACGCCATTGTTCTAACCTCATTACCTATGCGGATGTCCTTGCATACTAATTAGCAAACCGATCGATAACGCGGTTGATGGCTAATCGTGTGTTTGTTTACTGCGTGTTCGCGAATCAGCTGTTGGGAACGCAGGAGGGCGATGGGGCTATATGGATGTTAATTATAATTGACATATATTGTAAATCGTTGCATCTATTAGGTTGCTGTGTTAGAATAAAACATAGTTACTTGTGCCTGATAGAAACTTAGATTTATGTCAGTCAGTGGCTGAAGCCAGAAGAACGGTTAGAAAATCAGGTAAGTTGGTAGGTGGAGATTCAGGCAAAATTGTGCTTAGTTACTAAGTAAAGGAAGAACTTAGTTCTGTGCCACCAGGAATGATGTAACTATTGTGTAGTAACTTAATAGTGAATTCATTGTGTGGAACACCGGATTTCTGTGGTAAGGTAAGTCTGCTTTGGTGATATATATATATATATATATATATATATATATATATATATATATACTATATATATATATATATATATATATATATATATATATATATATATATATATATATATATATATATATATGATGTGACATTGTGTATATATATATTAGGTCATGGCATGTGATACTTCATGGAGTAATTCCGAACGCCGAATAGGTCGACGCGTGATAACAATGCGTGCCGTCGCGATATAAACATGCGTTCTGACTTCTTGTCTAAGCTATCCTGTTTCTTTCATACTGGCGCTAGTGCGAGTGAATGCTAAGGTGCTGGAAGTATGGAAGGATGCAAGGAGACTGTATGAGACAGGGGATATATAGGATATGGGGGATGTGAAAACAAGTTATGAAAGTATAGGTTGGTAAACCAGACCAACGATGAAGTTCGGTCCGACCAAGGCTAACCCACTTGAGAGGGCGGAACGGGAACATTACCCTTGGAACATGTGGGGAACATGTATTTTCAAGAAGGCTTCTTGACTCTAAGGCAGAGTCTGATAAGAAGAGTTTGCTATGGCGTGGGCAGGTAGTCCCACCAGCAAACAGGCTTGTGTACATATTGGATGTGATCATGTACTATTCCTATATCCCGAGGGATGGTATATTGATCAATATTATGTTTCTTAATGAACATTGATGATGTTAGGAACGAGTCCAGGGACTCTTTACCTTATTGTTTAGTTCGATTGAATTAGAACTATGATAACAGCCTACTATCACTACTGACGTTAGCGATGACTGGTAGATGATTAGGGATAGGTGAGACCTACGATCAGACTCGTCATTCTGATTTCTTGCTCTGTTTGACGGGCTGTTCTGTGAGGCCAGCTGACATTCCTGAACCCATGCTTTACTACTCTCCATATAGAGATAATGCTTTGGGTATATGCATAACTAAGTAGCAGGACTGAGGGTTGAGTAGTCATTGGTAGGATGCATGTGGACTAATGTTTGGGCCAGTATACTCTCACCGGTCGCTCTTCATTTTCAGGAGTTTGCCTGTTGAGGAACCAGTCAACTATAATTGTCGTTGGCAGGAAACCACTTCGTGTGACACAGCGAAGGGTTCAATTCTTTACTTATCACGCCAGACTCAACCACACCATGTTCCCAATGTGATTCACCATGCGTGAAGGTTTGCATCAAGTAATCCAGGTGCCCTGAAGGTGCACGTGTGGGACGTGATGGTTTGTGATGTTTTCCTACGTTAGAAGATATTCTATTTCAACCAGGAACATTTCAGCATTTTGAGTAATCATGCTCAAAGAAAGGAAACACCTGACCGTATAATATTACGGTGGTTCTGCCTAAACGTGGAAGTAAATGAAATTTACCAGGTGGAAGGGACAATTGATTATAGTCCAACCTGAATTGTTTTCCATGAAATAGATGTCTGATTCTAATAATGTACTTTCCCAGTATGAAGATTATGAACTGTGTTCGAGTAGGACTCAGTGACATTTCAGTTGCCATATCTGATGCTTCAAGCAGTGTTACTGTGAGGGACCATTGAATTGGTCATTGACATATTCTTCAAGCAAGATTACTGTGAGGGACCATTGAATTGGTCATTGACATATTCTTCAATCAGTGTTACTGTGATGTGAGGAAGAGACCATTGAATTGGTCATTGACATATTCTTCAATCAGTGTTGCGGTGATGTGAGGAAGGGACCATTGAATTGGTCATTGACATATTCTTCAAGCAATGTTACTGTGCTATGCTTGATGGACCATTTGATTGGTCAGTGACTACTTAGGTTCATCGAAGTCACGAATACTTGGAGTCAAGACCAGGAGGATTGTCTCCCAACCAGTGGTGTTAGAGAACTGTGTATTAACAGTGACTCCGTGGGAGTGATACAGATGCAGTTGATCCAGTGAGTGAGGTCCAGCAGTGACTCTATTGTTGTGGATCCACGCTCTGGGGACGGAGTGGTCTCCAAGGTTCTAGTCATCTCACGGAAGGAAGCCGGGTGAGTGGCGGACCGACTGGACAGGACATCTGCATCCAATCTACTTCTCAACTCCATGATGACAATATTATCTCTGATTCTGTCTCTACTCTATCTTCTATTTGTGTAAATAGATTATTCTATCAGGATGTTCATTTCAGTTCTATATTCTCAAGGGTAGAATAAACTTTATGTACGTTGACTTGCTCTTTGTATAATGATTGAGTGTGGTCTCGGACGATGCCTAAATGTTCATTGTTCCACAGGAGTAGGTAGTTAGTGGGGGTCTAGAATCTGGAGGGGCGTGTAGACATAATTAACTAATATGAGATCAACCGCAGAGTAAAAATGTGTATCTGCCTGTCCAACCCCTGGGGCTAGAATACACGGGAGTGCCAGAGACACCTCGGGTGTGGTTCACTCTCACTACCCAAGGTGAACTCGTTACACTCCAGAATACAGGCTTGTTAGGATATGGGTTTAAGTAACGGGGTGGCTTCAGTTAACATTGAATGGTAGATACTCAATGGGCCACGTGGCTTGGCATCATAGATAAGTTCAAAAGGAGAGAATCCAGTACTAGAATGTGGGACCATCGCGATAAGCAAAAAGTATAGCAGGCAAATAGACGTCCCAGTTTTTGGGATATTCTTGCGTGACTTTAGCAAGCATATGCTTCAAATCCCCGTTAAACTTTTCTATGATTCCATTTGAGTGAGGATGGTATGGTGAATTGAAACATTGTTTCACCCCTAACATTTTGGTGAACGCTTGAGTGGATGCTGCAATGAATTGGCTTCCGCGATCTGATAGGATAGTGTCTGGAAACCATATTCGTGAGAATATATGGAAGAAAACTTCCATGATATCATTGGCAGTTATGTTCTTTAAAGGAATCGCTTCAGGCCAGCGGCTACATAAATCGATGATGGTAACGAGGTATATACACAGCAATGTTGATCCAGAACGCCAGTGACTGATATCTGTGCAGAGACATGAACGACTACGCCAGTTATCAGGACACGTGATGATGCTGATAATGGTCACCTATTCCTTCGTGTACTCAGATCTACAATCTGTGATCATCATATTCTTTACATACACACAGCAGGTCCCTGGTATATTGATTTTTTTTTTTTTTTTTAAATACAAATCACATGATACGTTAATGACTACTACCTGACTGTTGTAGACCTTTTAAAGAACCGGTAAAAGTATATCGTAGCATGGTAGCCCCTGGTGTATTCATGTGTGAGTTCTAAGAACCATGCGAAGAACAACCTGTCTGGTGTATAGGGCAGTTGAAATCTAGCTCACGATATAGGAGCAGACCTACACACCCACAACTGTATGCATAAACACGTCGTAGTTAAATCCATTGTATCCTTACTCTAATGCAAGGTTGCAATCATGGGCGGCTTCTTCTGTAATCCCCTAAAAACATCATACAGCGGACAATGATGAAAAGACCAACTACGGGGTAAGACCAGGGGTCTACTTACTAAATTCCCGTGTATGAAAGAAAACAGGCAAGACATGTAAACGCTTTGGCGACTGAGAGGCATTGCAGTTTGAACATCTCAAACAGCGGCGATTGTCTCGTATGTGTGGCTACCCCACGACTAGCTGAAAGTCATGATGACGATACGTTTGTCGTTCCAACTGGTTGCCTGGCCTTTACTACAAGGGTATAGCTAACATCGGTGAGTATCGTACATCTTCTTGTGTATTATGGATGGACATCAGTGTCATGGGTTCCCTTGTTCCAGTAACATATCTTGACGATATAAGTTGATATTTTCCCCATGTAGATTGCTGTTTTATTGTTATATGAAAACAAGGTATCCAGCGGGTGCTCGTCCCTTTGTCCACATCTAGCGGTGGTGTGTGTGTGCTTCTTCAGAGGAAAGGCGAGACGGACATATAATCATATTGCTACTGGAACTATTAGTGTTGGAAACTCTTCGCTGGCTGCTGAGGGTGGGCACGGAGCGCTTATGGGAATGTCCCGAATGCTGTGATGTCGATTCCTAAATCAGTCAATCAATCAATCAATCAGACTTCGCTTTGTCGTCTAGTTAGCAACGCGGCTTGTTTTCAGCCTCCACAATTCAGACTTGTAGTGGGCCGACTTATCTGTCGTCACTGTCCATGCTGTTTGTATATTTCCAGGTTGAATCTTCCCCCCCCCCCCCTCCCCCAGTGTTCATGACCGCAATGATCAGTTATATTATGCTGTCTCTGTCTTTCGTAACCTCAATAGTTTGTGTCATCTTGATCTTGATGCTTACTAAAACGGACTCCTGTTGTTGATATATATTCTTTCTATTATGTGGCACATGCACATGTGCCAGCCAAAAAATGGTACATTCAGGAATGAAAAAATAATTGTACTTTAACGGATATTAATTACACTTGATGTGTTATCCTGTAAGTAGACTGCACTAATTTAGAGATATTATCCACCATGTGAGGTCACAGTCTGGAAATCTAAGGCAATGTATAACATACATTTTATATTAGAAACTATTCACCTTATGTGTTGTTTATTTACTAAGAAATCATGCTATGCTATCTTCAAACTAACTGATTTCATTACACAGTCATCATATGTATACTCCAATAAATGTCATTCATTGTGTCCCTTGTTA
>JACEFZ010020483.1:350000-355106 GCA_014155875.1 Cepaea nemoralis
CAACGCCCGCGCCAAGGAATGGGACAGGTCGGGAGAGAACAGACAGCGAGCTACTCTTGCTGAGGCCTTGCTTGAGACGGATGTCTGTCTAAATGATGATACACCCACTAGGCTAGCAATGAGACCGGGGGACCCTGACACGGCCATCGACCTGGCGCTTGTATCCCAAGATGCGGCATCAGATATAAAATGGAGCGTCTTTAGAGACCATGGGAGTGACCATCTCCCCTGTTCTGTGTTGATACCTAAGTCCAGTACAGTTAGAACTATAAGAGCTCGCAGGGCATTCAGTTATCATCACGACCACTCTTCGCTCTTGGGGAGCCTAAGATCAGAGGGGAGATCTAAGCCAATAAGAAGACTCTTTACTCAACCACCATTTCAAGCCCCACAAAACTCTCACACGTTATAGAATTGCTAGACAGGTATGCTGTCCCCATCTTATTATTTGACGCGCCACAAAACTCTCACACGTTATATAAATGTTAGACAGATCTGTTTTCCCAGTCTTGTTATTTCAAGAACAACAAAACTAACACACGTTATAGAAATGTTAGACAGATCTGCTGTCACAAACTTGTTATTTCAAGCCTCACAAATCTCTCACACGTTATAGAAATGTTAGACAGATCTGCTGTCCCAATCTTGTTATTTCAAGATCAACAAAACTAGCACACATTATAGAAATGTTAGAGAGTTCTGCATTCCCAATCTTGTTATTTCAAGCCCCACAATCTCTCACACGTTATAGAAATGTTAGACAGATCTGCTGTCCCAATCTTGTTATTTCAAGCGCCACAAAACTCTCACACGTTATAGAAATGTTAGACAGATCTGCTGTCCCAATCTTGTTATTTCAAGCGCCACAAATCTCTCACACGTTATAGGAATGTTAGACAGATCTGCTGTCCCAATCTTGTTATTTCAAGCGCCACAAATCTCTCACACGTTATAGGAATGTTAGACAGATCTGCTGTCCCAATCTTGTTATTTCAAGCGCCACAAATCTCTCACACGTTATAGGAATGTTAGACAGATCTGCTAGTCCCAATCTTGTTATTTCAAGCGCCACAAAATTCTCACACGTTATGGAAATGTTAGACAGATCTGCTGTCCCAATCTTGTTATTTCAAGCGCCACAAATCTCTCACACGTTATAGGAATGTTAGACAGATCTGCTGTCCCAATCTTGTTATTTCAAGCGCCACAAATCTCTCACACGTTATAGGAATGTTAGACAGATCTGCTGTCCCAATCTTGTTATTTCAAGCGCCACAAATCTCTCACACGTTATAGGAATGTTAGACAGATCTGCTGTCCCAATCTTGTTATTTCAAGCGCCACAAAACTATCACACGTTATAGAAATGTTAGACAGATCTGCTGTCCCAATCTTGTTATTTCAAGCCCCACAACACTCTCACACGTTATAGAAATCTTAGACAGATCTGCTGTCCCAATCTTGTTATTTCGAGCCCCACAAAACTATCACACGTTATAGAAATGTTAGACAGATCTGCTATCCCAATTTTGTTATTTCAAGCGCCACAAAATTCTCACACGTTATGGAAATGTTAGACAGATCTGCTGTCCCAATCTTGTTATTCAAAGCACGACAAAACTCTAACACGTTATAGAAATGCTAGACAGATCTGCTGTCCTCATCTTGTTATTTCAAGCGCCACAAATCTCTCACACGTTATAGGAATGTTAGACAGATCTGCTGTCCCAATCTTGTTATTTCAAGCGCCACAAATCTCTCACACGTTATAGGAATGTTAGACAGATCTGCTGTCCCAATCTTGTTATTTCAAGCGCCACAAATCTCTCACACGTTATAGGAATGTTAGACAGATCTGCTGTCCCAATCTTGTTATTTCAAGCGCCACAAATCTCTCACACGTTATAGGAATGTTAGACAGATCTGCTGTCCCAATCTT
Source organism: Cepaea nemoralis (assembly GCA_014155875.1). Classification (NCBI taxonomy): domain Eukaryota; kingdom Metazoa; phylum Mollusca; class Gastropoda; order Stylommatophora; family Helicidae; genus Cepaea; species Cepaea nemoralis. Next base: position 351,940 of record JACEFZ010020483.1, read on the forward strand.
GTTATTTCAAGCGCCACAAATCTCTCACACGTTATAGGAATGTTAGACAGATCTGCTGTCCCAATCTTGTTATTTCAAGCGCCACAAATCTCTCACACGTTATAGGAATGTTAGACAGATCTGCTGTCCCAATCTTGTTATTTCAAGCGCCACAAATCTCTCACACGTTATAGGAATGTTAGACAGATCTGCTGTCCTCATCTTGTTATTTCAAGCGCCACAAATCTCTCACACGTTATAGGAATGTTAGACAGATCTGCTGTCCCAATCTTGTTATTTCAAGCGCCACAAATCTCTCACACGTTATAGGAATGTTAGACAGATCTGCTGTCCCAATCTTGTTATTTCAAGCGCCACAAATCTCTCACACGTTATAGGAATGTTAGACAGATCTGCTGTCCCAATCTTGTTATTTCAAGCGCCACAAATCTCTCACACGTTATAGGAATGTTAGACAGATCTGCTGTCCCAATCTTGTTATTTCAAGCGCCACAAATCTCTCACACGTTATAGGAATGTTAGACAGATCTGCTGTCCCAATCTTGTTATTTCAAGCGCCACAAATCTCTCACACGTTATAGGAATGTTAGACAGATCTGCTGTCCCAATCTTGTTATTTCAAGCGCCACAAATCTCTCACACGTTATAGGAATGTTAGACAGATCTGCTGTCCCAATCTTGTTATTTCAAGCGCCACAAATCTCTCACACGTTATAGGAATGTTAGACAGATCTGCTGTCCCAATCTTGTTATTTCAAGCGCCACAAATCTCTCACACGTTATAGGAATGTTAGACAGATCTGCTGTCCCAATCTTGTTATTTCAAGCGCCACAAATCTCTCACACGTTATAGGAATGTTAGACAGATCTGCTGTCCCAATCTTGTTATTTCAAGCGCCACAAATCTCTCACACGTTATAGGAATGTTAGACAGATCTGCTGTCCCAATCTTGTTATTTCAAGCGCCACAAATCTCTCACACGTTATAGGAATGTTAGACAGATCTGCTGTCCCAATCTTGTTATTTCAAGCGCCACAAATCTCTCACACGTTATAGGAATGTTAGACAGATCTGCTGTCCCAATCTTGTTATTTCAAGCGCCACAAATCTCTCACACGTTATGGAAATGTTAGACAGATCTGCTGTCCCAATCTTGTTATTTCAAGCGCCACAAATCTCTCACACGTTATAGGAATGTTAGACAGATCTGCTGTCCCAATCTTGTTATTTCAAGCGCCACAAATCTCTCACACGTTATAGGAATGTTAGACAGATCTGCTGTCCCAATCTTGTTATTTCAAGCGCCACAAAATTCTCACACGTTATAGGAATGTTAGACAGATCTGCTGTCCCAATCTTGTTATTTCAAGCGCCACAAATCTCTCACACGTTATAGGAATGTTAGACAGATCTGCTGTCCCAATCTTGTTATTTCGAGCCCCACAAAACTATCACACGTTATAGAAATGTTAGACAGATCTGCTGTCCCAATCTTGTTATTTCAAGCTCCACAACAATCTCACACGTTATAGAAATGTTAGACAGATCTGCTGTCCCAATCTTGTTATTTCGAAGCGCCACAAAACTATCACACGTTATAGAAATGTTAGACAGATCTGCTATCCCAATTTTGTTATTTCAAGCGCCACAAAATTCTCACACGTTATGGAAATGTTAGACAGATCTGCTGTCCCAATCTTGTTATTTCAAGCGCCACAAATCTCTCACACGTTATAGGAAATGCTTAGACAGATCTGCTGTCCCAATCTTGTTATTTCAAGCGCCACAAATCTCTCACACGTTATAGGAATGTTAGACAGATCTGCTGTCCCAATCTTGTTATTTCAAGCGCCACAAATCTCTCACACGTTATAGGAATGTTAGACAGATCTGCTGTCCTCATCTTGTTATTTCAAGCGCCACAAATCTCTCACACGTTATAGGAATGTTAGACAGATCTGCTGTCCCAATCTTGTTATTTCAAGCGCCACAAATCTCTCACACGTTATAGGAATGTTAGACAGATCTGCTGTCCTCATCTTGTTATTTCAAGCGCCACAAATCTCTCACACGTTATAGGAATGTTAGACAGATCTGCTGTCCCAATCTTGTTATTTCAAGCGCCACAAATCTCTCACACGTTATAGGAATGTTAGACAGATCTGCTGTCCTCATCTTGTTATTTCAAGCGCCACAAAACTATCACACGTTATAGAAATGTTAGACAGATCTGCTATCCCAATTTTGTTATTTCAAGCGCCACAAAATTCTCACACGTTATGGAAATGTTAGACAGATCTGCTGTCCCAATCTTGTTATTTCAAGCGCCACAAATCTCTCACACGTTATAGGAATGTTAGACAGATCTGCTGTCCCAATCTTGTTATTTCAAGCGCCACAAATCACTCACACGTTATAGGAATGTTAGACAGATCTGCTGTCCCAATCTTGTTATTTCAAGCGCCACAAATCTCTCACACGTTATAGGAATGTTAGACAGATCTGCTGTCCCAATCTTGTTATTTCAAGCGCCACAAATCACTCACACGTTATAGGAATGTTAGACAGATCTGCTGTCCCAATCTTGTTATTTCAAGCGCCACAAATCACTCACACGTTATAGGAATGTTAGACAGATCTGCTGTCCCAATCTTGTTATTTCAAGCGCCACAAAACTATCACACGTTATAGAAATAGTTAGACAGATCTGCTATCCCAATTTTGTTATTTCAAGCGCCACAAAATTCTCACACGTTATGGAAATGTTAGACAGATCTGCTGTCCCAATCTTGTTAATCAAAGCACGACAAAACTCTAACACGTTATAGAAATGCTAGACAGATCTGCTGTCCTCATCTTGTTATTTCAAGATCAACAAAACTAGCACACATTATAGAAATGTTAGAGATCTGCATTCCTAATCTTGTTATTTCAAGCCCCACAATGTCTCACACGTTATAGAAATGTTAGACAGATCTGCTGTTCAATCTTGTTCTTTCAAGCCCCACAAAACTCTCACACATTATAAAAATGTTAGACGACTCTGCTGTCCCAATCTTGTTATTTAAAGCCCCACAAACCTCTCATACGTTATAGACATGTTAGACAGATCTGCTGTCCCAATCTTGTTATTTCAAGCCCCACAACACTCTCATCCTTCACTCCC
>JACEFZ010020484.1:0-10000 GCA_014155875.1 Cepaea nemoralis
TATATGAAGTGAACAGATGAAGTATATATTATATGAAGTGAAAAGATGAGTTATATATTATATGAAGTGAACACGATGAGTATATATTATATTAAGTGTACAGATGAGTTATAGTATTATATGAAGTGAACAGATGAGTTATATATTATATTAAGTGAACAGATGAGTTATATATTATATGAAGTGAACAGATGAGTTATATATTATATGAAGTGAACAGATGCGTTATATATTATATTATATGAAGTGAACAGATGAGTTATATATTATAAGAAAGTGAACAGATGCGTTATATATTATATGAAGTGAACAGATGAGTTATATATTATATGACGTGATCAGATGAGTTATATATTATATGAAGTGAACAGATGATTATATATTATATGAAGTGAACAGATGAGTTATATATTATTATATGAAGTGAACAGATGAGTTATATATTATATGAGAGTGAACAGATGAGTTATATAGTTATAAGGAAGTGAAGCAGATGAGTTATATATTATATGAAGTGAACAGATGAGTTATATATTATATGAAGTGAACAGATGAGTTATATATTATATGAAGTGAACAGATGAGTTATATATTATATGAAGTGAACAGATGAGTTATATATTATATGAAGTGAACAGATGAGTTATATATTATTATATGAAGTGAACAGATGCGTTATATTATATTATATGAAGTGAACAGATGAGTTATATATTATAAGAAGTGCACAGATGAGTTATATATTATATGAAGTGAACAGATGAGTTATATATTATAAGAAGTGCACAGATGAGTTATACTTTGGCTGAAATATTTTAAACACATAGTCACAGGTATTGTTCTAATGTTGTACATTTGTTACCCCTGCGGTAATCGCTAGTTTACAACGAAATCTTTCTGTCTGCACAAAACTTGTTGCGATCGCCTCATTGGTAACGCCTTGGTATATTGGATTCACTCAGTGTGGGTCAGTCAGTCAATCAGTCAGTCAGTCAATCAGTCAGTCAGTCAATGAATCAATCAATCAGTCAGTCAGTCTGTCTGTCAGTCAGTCAGTCAGTCAGTCAGTTAGTTAACTAGCTAGCTAGTTAGTTAGTTAGTCAGTCAGTCAGTCATTCAATCAGTCATTCAGTCAGTCAGTCGGTTAGTTAGTTAGTTAGTTAGTGAGTGAGTGAGTGAGTGAGTGAGTGAGTGAGTGAGTGAGTGGTGGGTGGGTGGGTGGGTGGGTTGGTGGGTTGGTTGGTTGGTTGGTTGGTTGGTTGGTCCGTTGGTTGGTTCGTTGGTTTGTTCGTTGGTTGGCTTATTGCTATATGTGTTGCTGATTACATACCTTCCTATTTTCACGGTCACAGTAAATAAATAATGTGTTCGTGAATATAAATCGACAACAATGTAAACATAAATGGCACAGCGAGCATATTTACGAGGCAGTCGGAGTCACCGACCTGGCGAATAGAATATTTGACACAATGTTTTGTACTTCCTTTATTAAACCGGCTCTGTGGCGACGGGGTTGTGTCTTAGAAGAATATTTAGTTGCCCGTGTTTAAGATGAAGTGTTTAGTTGATCGTGTGTTAGAAGGATGTTTAGTTGGCCGTGTGTTAGTATGATGTTTAGTGATCGTGTGTTAAAAGGATGTTTAGTTGATCGTGTGTTAGAAGGATGTTTAGTTGGCCGAAGTTTGAATATATTGGGTCATTAATTACCAACAATTGTGACACAATAAAAGAAATTAAACGACAAATATCAATTGCTCTTCAAAGACTAAAACAACTGAATAAATTATAGAGGATAGATAGAACTACAAAGGCTAGATTTTTAAGAGCATGCTCTTTCCCATTGCAACATACACCTGTGAGACCTGGACACTTACTAAACAAGCTGAACAGCGCATAAATGCTTTTGAATATAAATGTTATGGGTAAAGAAAAGAACAAATGCATCCATACTTCAAGAGCTGAATATTGAAGAGGGTTGGCTATTAAAGATGATAAAATAAATAAAAGTTATATATTTGGTCACTTGAAACGTCATGAAAGTTTGGAATGAACAATAATGGAGAGGTATATGCCTGGGAAGAGAGGAAGAGGAGGGCCAAAGAGAAGATGTGTGCTGGATTTGGCGGATGATCTCCAGGTGGGTGTATCGGACGCGGGACATCATGCTTGTGATCGAGAAGTTTTCCGGAAGGTTGTTATGGGAGCAAGGTTCTGCAAAAGGACATGCTACTGAATGAATGAATGAATGAATGAATGAATGAATGAACTTATATATATATATATATATATATATATATATATATATATATATATATATATATATATATATATATATATATATATATATATATATATATATATATATATATATATATATATATCTTATCATGTGTAAGAATAATTTTTATCTTCCCTTGGGTTAGAATCAACTTTATATGATCGAGTACAAAGTGTATCTGGTTGTGTGTTAGAACAACGTTTATCTGGTTGTGTTTCTTCTTCTTCTTCTTCGTTCATCCGGAGTTTTTTTTCGGACGTGATTGCGTTGTGCCTGTTTACAGCAGAGCTGCGTTCTTGCGCCGTTAGGCCGACACATCCGACTTCTGCGGGCATTTGTTGACCGGGTTAACCTTCCCGGGTGGTTGTGTTTAAGAACAATGTTTATCTGTTGAATTCTGAGACAATGTTTACTTGGTTGTGTGTTAGAACAATGATTATTTTGTTGGGTGCTAAAACGATTTTATGGGTCCAGACACTTACGATGACCGATGTACACGCTCATACCGGTCCAGACACTTGGTATAAGGCACTCCGCTGAGGGAAATGGCTGAACGTTTCTAGTCAAATCCCCTGGATGTGAGGGGCTGGCCGCTACCCAACTCCTGCTCTTGGAGGTTTGATGCTGAGCCGCCAGCATCTGCAGCCTACCTTGTTCCAGACGTACTGGTTATCCTTTCCTCTGGAGTAAATAAAGCAAGGCCGAGAGAGGGATCATGCTGCATGGGCAACACATGTTCTATGAATCCATGCCCAGGCATTGAGCGATGAAATTCTGGCTCTATTCCAATCCAAATACTTTCGTCTGTGAAGACGGCAAGGTGCCATTCATATGGTTGAGTGCTAGAACAATGTTTATCTGGTTGAGTGCTAGAACAATGTTTATCTGGTTGAGTGCTAGAACAATGTTTATCTGGTTGAGTGCTAGAACAATGTTTATCTGGTTGAGTGCTGGAACAATGTGTATCTGGTTGAGTGCTGGAACAATGTTTATCTGGTTGAGTGCTAGAACAATGTTTATCTGGTTGAGTGCTGGAACAATGTTTATCTGGTTGAGTGCTAGAACAATGTTTATCTGGTTGAGTGCTAGAACAATGTCTGTCTGGTTGAGTGCTAGAACAATGTCTGTCTGGTTGAGTGCTGGAACAATGTTTATCTGGTTGAGTGCTAGAACAATGTCTGTCTGGTTGAGTGCTAGAACAATGTCTGTCTGGTTCTTCTTCTTCTTTGCGTTCATCCGGAGTGATTTTTTCAGATGTGATTGCGGTGTGTCTGGTTAGGCACCCTCGGGTCGAAACCCTCAGGCCAACACATCCGACTTTTAGCGTGCATTTTTGACCAGGTTAGCAATCCTGGGAGACTCTCACTTTTGTGGTACCGTCCACATCTCAGCTGGTCAAGTTGGAACAGTCGAAGACTACACGGTCATCCCTCAAGTGAAGGCAGGGACAGTCCATAGCATTTTCCGCCATCCTGGGTGGCTTCCATAATTGCAGAGCCGGCACATAACGCTCTGGTGCTGGGTTTACCGAGGGAATCGTCACGTCCTGCTCATGGCTGTTTTAATTCCTCACTTCAATATATTGGGCATTTCGCTCGCCCTGGGCCGTTCCTGCACAAACCAGTCAGCTCTGCGGTTGGTTTCCACTAAGCGAGTTTTCGGACATGTGCTTGTCCCTGTACCCATCAGAGCTGTTCCAGGCACGGCGGACATTCGGAAAACTACCTAGTCAGAGCTGTTACGAACAAGAGCGGCATTCGGAAACTAGGTAGTCAGAGCTGTTCCTAGCACGAGAGACATTCGGACGAGACATTTCACTCGGACGTAATTGCGTAGTGTCAATTTTTAGTTTGCCACCCGTAGGACGACACTTCCGACTTCCGGCGGGCATTTTTTAATGAGGTTAACCTTCCTCTGATTTCGAGGCACGTTAGACTGTTGTGATGTCGCCCACATCTCAGCTGGTCAAGATAGAACGACCAACGACATCGCGGTCGGCCCTCAAGGGAAGGCAGGGGCAGACAATGGGCAGTCCCTCGCTATCCAAGGAGGCTTCCATAATTGCAGAGCCGGCACATATTGCTCCGAGACTGGGCTCACCCGAGGAGTTGCCACGTCCTGCTCATGGCTGCTTTAGTTCCTCACTTCCATGTATTGGGCATCTCGCTTGCCACTGGTCGCTCAAGTGAGCTCCAGGGGCGGTCAGACTGCGGGCGACATCCACTCGGTAAGCTTTTGCTTTTGACTTTGGACCACGCAATAGGTTCGCTCGCCGTGCGTTCCATTTCGCGTTATTGAGACGTTTCTCCACTTTTATCTACACTCTCTATGAGTTAGATACAGACAGTTTTCGTAACCATTTCCTTCGACTGGGGCATTTTACTGACTTTTTGTACTCGCTCACGAGGTAGGCTACATGTGCTGCCGGCTCAGCACCTTACCTTCGTGCAGCAGTCAGTGAGAAACGGCCAGGCCATCTCATCCGGGAATCCAACATATCCCTCAGCTGAGAGCCTTCAAACAAGTGTCAGAACTGGGCATGTAGCTTGCTCAGTATCTCGATTCCAATTTTTCGGTAGGTGGATATCGGCCCGACTCTCAGATCCGAGGGTCTGTGGCTTAGAGGCGTTCAGCCTAAACCCTCGACAGAGAGCCTTAGAGTATTGTCCGAAACAAGAACTGCCTTCATGCGCCTGATTTAAACTTTTGACTGCTATCCTCAGTCTCCTGCAGAGCAGCAGGTTGTGTCTCTCTTGGTCTGGTCCCTATCCCATACGCTGTCCGATATGTAGTTTTCACCCATCGGCAAGCACATGGGGCCAACGGGACACTCAAGCTCCCCCACCACGGCAAGGTGGAGACACATCGGGGGAGGTCTGTCTGGTTGAGTGCTAGAACAATGTTTATCTGGTTGAGTGCTAGAACAATGTCTGTCTGGTTGAGTGCTGGAGCAATGTTTATCTGGTTGAGTGCTGGAACAATGTTTATCTGGTTGAGTGCTAGAACAATGTCTGTCTGGTTGAGTGCTAGAACAATGTCTGTCTGGTTGAGTGCTAGAACAATGTTTGTCTGGTCGCCTGTGAAGAAACATGTTCAGCTATTTTCAAGATAGTTAAGTTGGTGGTAGAAGAATGTTTAGTTGGTTGTGTTTTAAAGAATGGTTATTTGGTCGTGTGTTAAACGACATTTATTTGGTCGTATGTTAGAAGAACGTTTAGTTGGTGGTGTGTTAAAGAATCTTTATTTGGCGTGTGTTAAAGGACATTTATTTGGTCGAATGTTAGACGAATGTTTAGTTGGAGGCGTGTTAAAGAATCTTTATTTGGCGTGTGTTAAAGGACATTTATTTAGTCGAATGTTAGAAGAATGTTTAGTTGGTGGCGTGTTAAAGAATATATACGTAGTCAGCTGTTTGAAGCGTCTAACTGGCTCTATGATAGAAGGAAACCAAGATACATAGGCGTCTATTTCGAAACCTGGATATGCCAACTGTAGGCAACATTTCTGGCGTCTCTAGTCAGATCAGATATCTACTCACACCCTTTATCTTCAACGACTGCCTATCAATACTTTTAACTTTATTTCTCATGTTCTTGAAATAGCTACAAGAATTCAGCAGCGAGTGATAAATCTAACAACAGCAACCATGTTTCAGATAAGAAAGAATAAATGCATTTGCCACTCCGCTCACAGAACCCGCAGACACCCCGACCGCACACACAGTGGGTCCAGCAATGACTTGTTGAATAAACCCGCTCTGTTTGTTGGCAGACGTGACATTTGGCTCTCTTGGATTTCGCATTCCATGCATACCGAATTAAAGTGCGTTATTTTGGGTATTTTTCAGTCTATCTTTTGCTTTTGTTCTTGTTTATGAGTTGAGTTAAGAACCGACAACACAGTTCCCATATGGACATTCCCATACGTGCTCCGTCCTCGTCTTCAACAGCCAGCGAAGAGTCTCAATTTCTATTGGTACCAGTAGCAGTCTGATTGTGTGTCCGTCTGGCTTTTCTGGTTTATTTGAACTGTTTTTTTTTTGTTTTTTTTTTTTGTTTTTGTTTTTTTTTTTGGGGGGGGGGGGGGGGGTCGAATGCTTCATATTGGGTCCCATGAGGCACGGTGGTTAGTCCCTCCAAATGCTGATCTGGTTATCTTAGGTTCAAATCCCCCCCCCCCCCCCCAGACGGGATTTCTGCACATGACTCCTGGGTGGACCCAGCTTTGCAAAGAGAGTGAACACCAGAACATGCTACGAGAGCTTCGACAGTTAGCATAATAGCATAACATACCTTTAGTGTCGTTTGGTCACAGGGAGCCATACCAAGTGGCGTCGAGTGACCTATTTCTGTTTCAAAACAAGACACTATTTTCCACATTGCCGCTAGCACAGACCCAGAATGGTCCCATCAACCCACTTCCACTTGTGGATACACTAGCAGACAGATAGACAGAAGAAGATATCCTACAAGATTCCCAGATACTTAGCCAGTTGTGGTATTGAACATTGGCCCGCAGTGGCACATATACGCAGCTATTTGGTGGCCTCGGTGAGCTCCCCGTTACACCAACACGCATCCAGAGAATCTTGTGATGACCTCGTTCACAAGGCATGAGAAAGGGGTGGAGTAATAGTAAATACAAGTTATTCCTCGCAATATAGCAAGTCCTTGGGAGATCTTCGCTTCCAACACGCGTAAAGACTTTCAGCCTCTTGTCAAGTTTCCTGGCTCAAGTTCTTTTACAACCAAGTTGCCTTGAATGTCCTTTTTGCATCTAACCAGAGCAGGCTTGTTACATTTTACGGCTCGGGCAGTAGTGGATTGTACAAAGACCACGATGATACAAGATGGTATTCGATTGTACAAAGACGGCGATGATACAAGATTGTATCGGATTGTACAAAGACGGCGATGATACAAGATGGTATTGGATTGTACCAAGACGACGATGATACAAGATTGTATTTTACCCGAACAAAGACGACGATGATACTTCTTCTGCTGCGTTCGTCCGGAGTGTTTTTTTTTCTCCAGACGGAATTGCATTGTGCCTGTTTACAGCAGAGCAGAGCTGTTATACTGGCGCCTTTAGGCCGACACATCCCACTTTTGAGGGCGTTTGTTGACCTGGTTAACCTTCCCAGGTCGACGATGATACAAGATGGTATTGGATTCTACAAAGACAGCGATGATACAAGATGGTATTGGATTCTACAAAGACAGCGATGATACAAGATGGTATTGGATTCTACAAAGACAGCGATGATACAAGATGGTATTGGATTCTACAAAGACGACGATGATAATAAAAGGTGGTATACCAGTAAAGGACCCGCTTACTCGCCTAAAGGTGTTAGACCCATAGTTTTATAAATCACATGACACTCGGTTGGTGATGTGGTCACTATAACGCCGGTCGACTTTACTTCCCAAGGCATATCCTGACACCCATTTTTGGCTGGATCGACCCCAGGTCGATCCCAGGTCAGTTTTACAAATAAACTCGGATTTGAACCTCTGACCAGTAGGGAAACGCAGAGCCACTACGCTACCGTCACACTTACAAAAACATCGTGCAGTATACATCATTCTTCACACCCCCCACCCACCCACTCTCAACATCCTGATTATCTCTAGGTGTTTTCACACGTCTCATAGTTATCCCATAACCGCACGCTCCAGCACGCGACCTGACGTCATCGCACAAGTTTACGTGCTCCTGAGTATGTCCCTTACAGCCGGGGCACGCCCAAACCTGGACCCAGTTTTTTGTTTGCAGGGAGAGTTTTTTTTTTTTTTAAACACCTTGGGTCACTAAGACCTCACAAATGTCACGGTAACTTAAGGGATCCGTGGCTGGAGGAGATAAAAGTCTTCCGGGGAGACTTTGTCGCTGGTTGTCACGCACCTGATCTACAGTCGCGGAAGCCTGGCGTGATGAGTCACGCGTGAACGGCAGACTCAGGTATGGTTGGACAGGTATGGTTAAACAGGTACGGTTGTACAGGTACGGTTGCTGAAGGTAAATCTAACGAAGTGTGCTTTTCTTGGTACTTGAGCAAACCGCCTATGAGAGGAGGGATCCAGAAAAGAAACCTCAACCGTCGAAATCGGAAGATGTTGGCCTATGTGGCACGGGACTAGAAAAGGGGCCTGTGCGCACTACGACGGTTGCTAGGCAACTTCCTGTTTGTGACCCAAGCTGGAATTGATGTATACCAACAGTTGATCACAGAATAATAAGAAAAGACATATTGGAATGGCAAGATACACATCATTGCTCTTTAACATCCGTCCACAATGGCCAACCTTTTGCTACCACCCACTCATTCACTGTACGGACATCCACTGGGGCACTCCTTAGTTTTCACTCTCGGACCACTACCAGCAAAAATAATTTTTTTTGTTTCGAATTTTCGTTTTCCCTTCATTGTTCTCATTTTGTGATCTTTCATTCTTCTAATTTCGTTCTTATGCCTTAATGTAATCGCCGGAGGGTCTCCTTCGTGATAATATGTTGTGTTTTGTGTATGTATTTGTTTGCTGATGAAGGCTAGTCACCGCAACGTCATGTATGTTTCGTAATTATGTTGTGTAAATCTGCATTACTTTGTCTTATTTTATATTGTTAAGATAATGATTTGCATGTCTGCCACTTGCTCGGCTCGCCCTTTGTTGTGCTTTCGTGATTGTGTTCTTGTGTCAGTTATTTTTGGGCGAAAGACTTCTGTTTAGGAGGTTGCGTAGCGCAGTAGCTAGCACGGGCTACTGACCTGGTAGGCATGTGTTCGATTCCCTACCGAGGCTGGTTTTATCAAGTGATCTGGGACGCAGAGGTGTTTCCAAGGCACCAGGGCCGGGTTATACACTGGACAAGACCTATTGACGCGTCCTCGTCGAGCGACCTGGGCAACAGGTCCCTTCGGGGTCCTGGCTAAAGTCAGTAGGATCGCCGATTCCTCCGAAGTCGGAGAGTGTCTGCCTGTACGGCGAAGAACCACCAGTCTGCACACCAATAAGCCAGACATGGGACAACGGATACTCACGCAAACCTCAGGTACTGTATGACATCACACTGATGTTGGACAACAGGATGCTTTCATCCGACATACAAGACTTCGCGTTGGAGCTCAAGCCAACGAACACAAGCAAGCAAGCTTCAAGTGACCTGGGCTCCCAGCCAGGAATGGGTACAAGGTCACGTCCTGGTAAACAAAGAATTCCGACGGGATTTCAACGTTCACTTAATGTCGGTTTTTCTATAGCAAATTGGATTGGCACCATATCATATAGCTAATAGTTCACAAGGTTCCTTGACTTATTTTTGTTTACTTTTACTTCTGCCTTGCAGGCAAGGTGGTTGATCGTATGGGAACCCTCTGGAGAACTGTGCTTGGAGGTCAGTCATATAGGCCAGGTAAATGACGTGCGCCTTCCCAAGTAGGTTGGGTAGAGACTGATCTCCCAACTTGATACCATGGTACCATTGCCATGGTGTTGCAGAGTTCTCCTCTCCCTCTTATCATCATCATGTGCCATGCTGATAAGCGTGTGCGGTCATGTTTCGCCATCTCACACGATCACCAGAGTCGTGGATCAGCTCTGCGAGTTTGTATCGACCTATCACGTAACCAACCCATCCAGATATTTACTTCTCTGCCATACTCTTATTCTTTTCCCCTCGATCTTGCCAGTTGTAGATTAAACAGGCATAATTCAG
>JACEFZ010020484.1:15000-18110 GCA_014155875.1 Cepaea nemoralis
GGCGAGGCGAAAAAATTAAAGGTGCCAACAGAACTTGCAACGGAAGCACCAACACAAGCAGCAACAGAAACTCCAACATAAACTCCAACAGAAGCAGCAATAGAAACTCCAACAGAAACTCCAATAAAAACTCCAACAGAAGCAGCAATAGAAACTCCAACAGAAACTCCAATAAAAACTCCAACAGAAGCAGCAATAGAAACTCCAACAGAAACTCCAACAGAAGCAGCAATAGAAACTCCAACAGAAACTCCAATAAAAACTCCAACAGAAGAAGCAATAGAAACTCCAACAGAAACTCCAATAAAAACTCCAACAGAAGCAGCAATAGAAACTCCAACAGAAACTCCAATAAAAACTCCAACAGAAGCAGCAATAGAAACTCCAACAGAAACTCCAATAAAAACTCCAACAGAAGAAGCAATAGAAACTCCAACAGAAACTCCAACAGAAGCAGCAATAGACACTCCAACAGAAACTGCAATAAAAACTCCAACAGAAGCAGCAATAGAAACTCCAACAGAAACTCCAACAGAAGCAGCAATAGAAACTCCAACAGAAACTCCAATAAAAACTCCAACAGAAGCAGCAATAGAAACTCCAACAGAAACTCCAATAAAAACTCCAACAGAAGCAGCAATAGAAACTCCAACAGAAACTCCAATAAAAACTCCAACAGAAGCAGCAATAGAAACTCCAATAGAAACTCCAACAGAAACTCCAATAAAAACTCCAACAGAAGCAGCAATAGAAACTCCAACAGAAACTCCAACAGAAGCAGCAACAGAAACTCCAATAAAAACTCCAACAGAAACAGCAATAGAAACTCCAACAGAAGCAGCAACTGAAGATCCAATACAAGCAGCAACAAAAGCTCCAACAGCAGCATCAACAGAAGCAGCAACAACAGCTCCAACAGAAACAGCAACAGAAACTCTAATAGAAACAGAAACAGAGGCTCTAAGAGAAACTTCAACAGAAGCAGCAACAACAGCTCCAACAGAAACAGCAACAGAAACTCTAATAGAAACAGAAACAGAGGCTCTAAGAGAAACTTCAACAGAAGCAGCAACAACAGCTCCAACAGAAACAGCAACAGAAACTCTAATAGAAACAGAAACAGAGGCTCTAAGAGAAACTTCAACAGAAGCAGCAACAACAGCTCCAACAGAAACAGCAACAGAAACTCTAATAGAAACAGAAACAGAGGCTCCAAGAGAAACTTCAACAGAAGCAGCAACAACAGCTCCAACAGAAACAGCAACAGAAACTCTAATAGAAACAGAAACAGAGGCTCTAAGAGAAACTTCAACAGAAGCAGCAACAACAGCTCCAACAGAAACAGCAACAGAAACTCTAATAGAAACAGAAACAGAGGCTCCAAGAGAAACTTCAACAGAAGCAGCAACAACAGCTCCAACAGAAACAGCAACAGAAACTCTAATAGAAACAGAAACAGAGGCTCCAAGAGAAACTTCAACAGAAGCAGCAACAACAGCTCCAACAGAAACAGCAACAGAAACTCTAATAGAAACAGAAACAGAGGCTCCAAGAGAAACTTCAACAGAAGCAGCAACAACAGCTCCAACAGAAACAGCAACAGAAACTCCAATAGAAACAGAAACAGAGGCTCTAAGAGAAACTTCAACAGAAGCAGCAACAACAGCTCCAACAGAAACAGCAACAGAAAACTCCAATAGAAACAGAAACAGAGGCTCCAAGAGAAACTTCAACAGAAGCAGCAACAACAGCTCCAACAGAAACAGCAACAGAAACTCTAATAGAAACGAAACAGAGGCTCCAAGAGAAACTTCAACAGAAGCAGCAACAACAGCTCCAACAGAAACAGCAACAGAAACTCTAATAGAAACAGAAACAGAGGCTCTAAGAGAAACTTCAACAGAAGCAGCAACAACAGCTCCAACAGAAACAGCAACAGAAACTCCAATAGAAACAGAAACAGAGGCTCCAAGAGAAACTTCAACAGAGCAGCAACAACAGCTCCAACAGAAACAGCAACAGAAACTCTAATAGAAACAGAAACAGAGGCTCCAAGAGAAACTTCAACAGAAGCAGCAACAACAGCTCCAACAGAAACAGCAACAGAAACTCTAATAGAAACAGAAACAGAGGCTCCAAGAGAAACTTCAACAGAAGCAGCAACAGAAGCAGCAGCAGAAACAGATTCAGAAAACACATGCGTTCAATCATCCTCTCATAAAGTGCACAGTGTACCTGTGAGGGCTGTTGGATTGCCAAGACTCCTGTCTATTCCACTTTTCACATTGGACAGTAGAAAGCATTTTGTGAGATTTTCACTGGCACAGGAATGGAGCATAATAGGGACGACCCGTTGCCGTGAAATTGGAACCTCGACTAACTAACTAACTAACTAACTAACTAACT
Organism: Cepaea nemoralis; assembly: GCA_014155875.1. Taxonomy (NCBI): domain Eukaryota; kingdom Metazoa; phylum Mollusca; class Gastropoda; order Stylommatophora; family Helicidae; genus Cepaea; species Cepaea nemoralis. The sequence continues at coordinate 17,407 of JACEFZ010020484.1, forward strand.
AACTAACTAGCTAGCTAGATAGCTAACTAACTAACTAACTAACTAACTAACTATATCATAAAGTTTCCTACCGACCAGTCTAATCATCATCTGAATATAGTATTGTCCTTTCCGCGAATAAGAGGAGACTGATGTAAGCACTTTAATTGAGTTGGATAAAGAACCGACATCTTAGTACTCGGGACTTTGTCATACTTACTCCGTCGTCATCTTCAACAACCACCGAAGAGTCCTAATACTAATGATACCAGTTGTAGTCCGTCTGATTATCGGTAAGATCCTCTGGTCGCTTCCTGTCGCCCCATTCTCTCCAGACTATGATGATTTATCTGTTTATCTACGCTATAGGCATGATCCCAAAGGGCCCAACCACATCTGCCTTATCGTGCACCAATACACTACCCATCAATACACACCCAGTCAGTTTGTCCGCCTGTTCGTTTCCCACCACACCAGCATGCCCTGAGGAAAAGCTCCAGCAGATACTCCCTATCTTTGATTTTTAAACTGAAGCATGCCACTCTGCATGCCTGCCTTCACCTTTCTCAGAGTGCTCAGAATGCCTGTTACAGTCACGTCTGCCTGCGCTGTTTGATGCAGGGCTGTTGTGACACATGTTTGAGAACCTTTCATACCTTACATTCCATACAGTTTCCCCACACATACACTCAGTTTACGTAATAAAAGGACAAACCCTTTTTTTT
>JACEFZ010020485.1:0-15119 GCA_014155875.1 Cepaea nemoralis
GTTGACTGTTAAAACACCCCCCCGGGGGGAAGAGGGCAGACCCAACTAGTTGACTGTGACACAACTAACACCCCGGGTAGAAGAAACAGGCCTAACTAGTTTACTGTGCCCCAACTACACACCCCGGGTTTGAAGAGGACAGACCCCAACTAGTTAAATTTAAAAACAACCCCCCGGGGGGAAGAGGGCAGAAACCCAACTAGTTGACTGTGAAAAAAACTACACACCCCGGGTAGAAGAGGACAGACCCAACTAGTTAAATGTGAAAACAACTACACACCCCGGGTTTGAAAAAAAACGGCCTATTTTTGGGCTGTGACACAAAATACCCAAACCCCCCTTGAAAAGGAAAAAACCTAACTAGTGACTGTGACACAATAAACACCCCCGGGGGGAAGGGACAGGCCTAACTAGTTTTTTTGTGACACAACTAAAACCCCCGGTAAAAGAAACAGCCTAAAATAGTTGACTGTGGCCCCACTACACACCCCGGGTTTTGAAGAGGGGCAACCAACTAGTTGACTGTGACACAAATACACACCCCGGTTAAAAAAGGACAGACCCAACTAGTTGACTGGACACAACTAACACCCCGGGTAGAAGAGGGCAGACCCAACTGTTGACTGTACACCCCCCCGGGTAGAAGAAAGGGCAACCAACTAGTTGACTGTAAAACAAATAAACACCCCGGGGAAAGAAACAACCTAACTAGTTTACTGTGACACAACTACACACCCCCGGTTTGAAGAGGACAAACCTAACTAGTTGACTGTGACACAACACACAAAAAGGGTTTAAAAAGGACAGACCCAACTTTGACTGTGACACAACTACACACCCGGGGAGAAGAAACGCCTAAATAGTTGGGCTTTAAAACACAACCCCGGGGGGGAAAGGGCAGACCTAACTAGTTGACTGTGACACAACTACAACCCCGGGTAGAAGAGGACAGGCCTAAATAGTTACTGTGAAACAAATACACACCCCGGGTAAAAGAGGACGACCTAACTAGTTAAATTTAAAACACACCCCGGGTTTGAAGAGGGCAGAAAACCCAACTATTTTATGTGACAAAACTCTCCCCCCGGGTTAGCAGCGGGACAGCTCACTAATCGTGGAAAAAATGTGACACACCCCGGTCGAAGGGACAGGGACCTAACTATTTGGCTGTGACACACCTACACACCCCGGGTTTATAGAAGATAACGGCCTAACTCGTTGACTGTGACCACAACTACCCCACCCGGTTAGAAGACGGACAAACCTAATAGTGACTGTGACACAAAATACACACCCGGTTAACGAGGACAGCACCTGACTCGTTGACTGTGCACAACTACACACCCGGGCTAGAAAGATAACAGGGCCTAAACTCGTTTGACTGGACACACACTACCTCCCGGTTAGACGAGGACAGACCTACTAGTTGACTGTGACACAACTACACCACCCCGGATAGAAGAGGACAGACCTAACTAGTTGACTGTGACACAACTACACACCCCGGGTAGAAGAGGACAGACCTAACTAGTTGACTGTGACACAACTACACACCCCGGTTAGAAGAGGACAGACCTAACTAGTTGACTGTGACACAACTACACACCCCGGGTAGAAGAGGACAGATCCTAACTAGTTGACTGTGACACAACTACACACCCCGGGTAGAAGAGGACAGACCTAACTAGTTGACTGTGACACACCCCGGTTAGAAGAGGACAGACCTAACTAGTTGACTGTGACACAACTACACACCCCGGGTAGAAGAGGACAGATCCTAACTAGTTGACTGTGACACAACTACACACCCCGGGTAGAAGAGGACAGGCCTAACTAGTTGACTGTGACACAACTACACACCCCGGGTAGAAGAGGACAGACCTAACTAGTTGACTGTGACACAACTACACACCCCGGGTAGAAGAGGACAGATCCTAACTAGTTGACTGTGACACAACTACACACCCCGGGTAGAAGAGAACAGGCCTAACTAGTTGACTGTGACACAACTATACACCCCGGGTAGAAGAGGACAGGCCTAACTAGTTAACTATGTTACAACTACACACCTCGGGTAGAAGATAACACTCAACAGACCTAACTAGTTGACTGACACACAACTACACACCCCGGGTAGAAGAGGACAGATCTAACTAGTTGACTGTGACACAACTACACACCCCGGGTAGAAGAGGACAGGCCTAACTAGTTGACTGTGACACAACTACACACCCAGGGTAGAAGAGGACAGATCTAACTAGTTGACTGTGACACAACTACACACCCGGGTAGAAGAGGACAGATCTAACTAGTTGACTGTGACACAACTACACACCCCGGATAGAAGAGGACAGATCTAACTAGTTGACTGTGACACAACTACACACCCCGGGTAGAAGAGGACAGATCTAACTAGTTGACTGTGACACAACTACACACCCCGGGTAGAAGAGGACAGATCTAACTAGTTGACTGTGACACAACTACACACCCCGGGTAGAAGATAACAGACCTAACTAGTTGACTGACACACATCTTATCAATTGGGAGCCGTCACGAACTGATTATGTCGCTTCCTCGCTCTCCGACGGTTGTGGGTTCGAGTCCAAACTGCATCATCGGTTCATGGGTGTCATCGCTGGAGATACGGACTTTATGCTTGTTTCGACGCCTTGCGGAAATAGTCCGAGCCATATGGGGTAACACCCGGTGCATTGAAGTCGACACGCTTGCCTTAAACACCGTTTTAAACATCGATACAATCCAGTGTTACAATCCAGTGTTACAATCCAGTGGTAACTCCAGCGATACAATCCAGTGTTACAATCCAGTGTTACAATCCTGTGTTATAATCCAGTGTTACAATCCAGTGTTACAATCCAGTGTTACAATCCAGCGTTACACTCCAGTGTTACAATCCAGTGATACAATCCAGTGTTACAATCCAGCGATACAATCCAGTGTTACAATCCAGTGTTACAATCCAGTGTTACAATCCAGTGATACAATCCAGTGTTACAATCCAGTGTTACAATCCAGTGTTACAATCCAGTGTTACAATCCAGTGTTACATCCAGTGATAAATCCAGTGATACAATCCATTTAAATCCAGTGACATCGGGCTTTTTACCACTCCAACTGTTACAATTGATACAATCCAGTGTTCAATCCAGCGAAAAAGTCCATTTTTGTTATGAACCCGAACCCATTTTTAAAAAGGGTAAACCATTTAAAACCAGTGTTAAAATTTCTGTGATAATCCAGTGTTACAATCCAGTGTTACAATCCAGTGTTACAATCCAGCGTTACACTCCAGTGTTACAATCCAGCGATACAATCCAGTGTTACAATCCAGTGTTACAATCCTGTGTTATAATCCAGTGTTACAATCCAGTGTTACAATCCAGTGTTACAATCCAGCGTTACACTCCAGTGTTACAATCCAGTGATACAATACCGTGTACTATCTACTTCTCTTTTGTTTTGGTGATACAATGCAGTGTAGAAGAGGATACAATAAGATAGACTAATGTGTCTCCACAGAACGCTGTAGAAGATTGTGTAACGATGGGCATGACGATACCACGGGAACAGAACTGCCAGGACACAAGTGCAAGGACAAACCAGAAATAAGATAGACTAATGTGTCTCCACAGAACGCTGTAGAAGATTGTGTAACGATGGGCATGACGATACCACGGGAACAGAACTGCCAGGACACAAGTGCCAGGACAAACCAGAAATAAGATGATGCAGCAGGGTGTCTCCGGGGTGCTAGATGTGTCACCTACACTACTGCCAGCAGATATCAATGACATGGCAGACGATTTGTCAGCCAAAGTACACACGCCCTCTTGTACAGACCTCCCCCTCTGTACAGATCCCGTGTTGTACAGACCCCTTGTTGTGCAGACCCCTTCTTGTACGGACACCCCTCTTGTTCAGACTACCTGGACGTGCAGACTTGAGTAGATTATCTTAGCATAGATAGCTAACAACTGAAAACAATAAGTTCGATCAAAGGTAGTTATTTTTTGTTGCATATCCTTTACAGGACCTCGCAGCCAACCTCAGTATTTTTTTTTGGCTATTTGTGATTTCTTGGGAAATTTATGTTCAGTAGTTTGCCATTGATTCCTGAACTTCCGGAACCCTTGCCATTGTACGAAGGATCAATGCAAGACGGTCTGCTGCCAAATCTCCCGCAGCTGTGTTTCAAATGCGATATACGGGTTGGGAACTGCTTCCATTACCACTTTGCGAAGCGTACATGGCTGCAGAAGTTCAGGGAGGTAAACGCAACATGTACGCTGTTCTCTCTGCTACATGCCTCACAGAACTCCCGGCTAGATCTGACCTGAACATTGCTGTGTCAGGAAGAACATCCAAGAACTCTATGCTAGATCTGACCTGAACAATGCTGTGTCAGGAAGAACATCCAAGAACTCTATGCTAGATCTGACCTGAACAATGCTGTGTCAGGAAGAACATCCAAGAACTCTATGCTAGATCTGACCTGAACAATGCTGTGTCAGGAAGAACATCCAAGAACTCTATGCTAGATCTGACCTGAACAATGCTGTATCAGGAAGAACATCCAAGAACTCTATGCTAGGCCTGACCTGAACAATGCTGTGTCAAGAAGAACATCAAAGAACTCTATGCTAGATCTGACCTGAACAATGCTGTCAGGAAGAACATCCAAGAACTCTATGCTAGGCCTGATCTGAACAATGCTGTGTCAAGAAGAACATCTAAGAACTCTATGCTAGGCCTGACCTAAACAATGCTGTATCAAGAAGAACATCCAAGAGCTCTATGTTAGATCTGACCTGAAGAATGCTGTGTCAAGAAGAACATCCAAGAACTCTATGCTAGATCTGACCTGAACAATGCTATGTCAAGAAGAACATCCAAGAACTCTATGCTAGGTCTGACCTGAACACTGCTGTCAGGAAGAACATCAAAGAACTCTATGCTAGGTCTGACCTGAACAATGCTGTGTCAAGAAGAACATCAAAGAACTCTATGCTAGGTCTGAACTGAACATTGCTGTGTCAAGAAGAACATCAAAGAACACCATGCTAGGCCTGATCTGAACAATGCTGTGTCAAGAAGAACATCTAAGAACTCTATGCTAGGCCTGACCTAAACAATGCTGTGTCAAGAAGAACATCCAAGAACTCTATGCTAGATCTGACCTGAACAATGCTGTGTCAGGAAGAACATCCAAGAACTCTATGCTAGGCCTGACTTGAACAATGCTGTGTCAAGAAGAACATCCAATAACTCTATGCTAGATCTGACCTGAACAATGCTGTCAGGAAGAACATCCAAGAACTCTATGCTAGGCCTGATCTGAACAATGCTGTGTCAAGAAGAACATCTAAGAACTCTATGCTAGGCCTGACCTAAACAATGCTGTGTCAAGAAGAACATCAAAGAACTCTATGCTAGATCTGACCTGAAGAATGCTGTGTCAAGAAGAACATCCAAGAACTCTATGCTAGATCTGACCTGAACAATGCTATGTCAAGAAGAACATCCAAGAACTCTATGCTAGGTCTGACCTGAACACTGCTGTCAGGAAGAACATCAAAGAACTCTATGCTAGGTCTGACCTGAACAATGCTGTGTCAAGAAGAACATCAAAGATCTCTATGCTAGGTCTGAACTGAACATTGCTGTGTCAAGAAGAACATCAAAGAACACCATGCTAGGTCTGACCTGAACATTGCTGTGTCAAGAAGAACATCAAAGAACTCTATGCTAGGTCTGACCTGAACATTGCTGTGTCAGGAAGAACATCAAAGAACTCTATGCTAGGTCTGACCTGAACAATGCTGTGTCAGGAAGAACAACAAAGAACTCTATGCTAGGTCTGACCTGAACAATGCTGTGTCAAGAAGAACATCAAAGAACTCTATGCTAGGTCTGACCTGAACAATGCTGTGTCAAAAAGAACATCCAAGAACTCTATGCTTGGTCTGACGTGAACAATTCTGTGTCAAGAAGAACATCCAAGAACTATATTCTAGGTCTGACCGCAACATTGCTGTGTCAAGAAGAACTTCCAAGAACTCTATGCTAGGTCTGACCTTAACAATGCTGTGTCAAGAAGAACATCAAAGAACTCTATGCTAGATCTGACCTGAACAATGCTGTGTCAAGAAGAACATCAAAGAATTTTATGCGAGGTCTGACCTGAACAACGCTGTGTCAAGAAGAACATCAAAGAACTCTATGCTAGATCAGACCTGAACAATGCTGTGTCAAGAAGAACATCCAAGAACTCTATGCTAGGTCAGACCTGAACAATGCTGTGTCAAGAAGAACAACAAAGAACTCTTTTGTTAGGTCTGACCTGAAAAATGCTGTGTCAAAAAGAACATCAAAGAACTCTATGCTAGGTCTGACCTGAACAATGCTGTGTCAAGAAGAACATCAAAGAACTCTATGCTAGGTCTGACCTGAACAATGCTGTGTCAAAAAGAACATCCAAGAACTCTATGCTAGGTCTGACCGCAACAATGCTATGTCAAGAATAACAACAAAGAACTCTATGTTAGGTCTGACCTGAACAATGCTGTGTCAAGAAGAACATCAAAGAACTCTATGCTAGGTCTGACCTGAACAATTCTGTGTCAAGAAGAACATCCAAGAACTATATTCTAGGTCTGACCGCAACAATGCTGTGTCAAGAAGAACATCAAAGAACTCTATGCTAGGTCAGACCTGAACAATGCTGTGTCAAGAAGAACATCAAATAATTTTATGCGAGGTCTGACCTGAACAATGCTGTGTCAAGAAGAACTTCAAAGAACTCTATGCGAGGTCTGACCTGAACATTTCTCTGTCAGGAAGAGCATCCACACTACCTAGTGTCACTTTTGATCATTGCGGCAACAAGCAAACCAGATTAGAAGGTGACAGACTAAGCCGTGTATGAGAGGTTGATGTGCCTTGAAAGGGGAAGACTTCAGCAAAACAGCTTTGTGGAATCTGCCAACAGAAAGGTCGTCTATTTAAAATATTAAAAACTAAATCCAGCTACAATGTTGCGAGAGCGAGAGAGAGAGAGAGAGAGAGAGAGAGAGAGAGAGAGAGAGAGAGAGAGAGAGAGAGAAGGGAGAAGAGGAGAGAGGAGAGAGAGAGAGGAGACAGAGACAGAGACAGAGACAGAGACAGACAGAGACAGAGACAGAGACAGACAGACAGACAGACAGAAATTAATTTATGATGTTCTTCACAAAAATACTTAGCTCTCTCAATGCTGGAGAGCACATCACAGCGCAGAAGTAGCAGACCTAAGAGTACAAAGAGTGCAGAACTAGCAGACCTAAGAGTACAAAGAGTGCAGAACTAGCAGACGTAGGAGCTCAAAGAGTGCAGAACCAGAATACCTACGAGCACAAACTGCAGAACCAGCAGACCTAAGAACAGCACTCTAGGGTAGGTCAAACAAGTCAAAGACACTTGTCCCGCCTCAAGGCGCCGCGGGCATACAGCGCTACACCCATATTACCATGGACCAGTGGACACCCAGTGCTGATGTGGTCGCCCCGGCCATAGACCAGTGGACACCCAGTGCTGATGTGATCGCCTCGGCTATAGACCAGTGGACACCCAGTGCTGATGTGATCGCCTCGGCTATAGACCAGTGGACACCCAGTGCTGATGTTTATCGCCCCGGCTATAGACCCGTGGACACCCAGTGCTGATGTGATCGCCTCGGCTATAGACCAGTGGACACCCAGTGCTGATGTGATCGCCTCGGCTATAGACCAGTGGACACCCAGTGCTGATGTGATCGCCCCGGCCATAGACCAGTGGACACCCAGTGCTGATGTGATCGCCCCGGATATAGACCAGTGGACACCCAGTGCTGATGTGGTCGCCCCCGGGTATAGACCAGTGGACACCCAGTGCTGATGTGATCGCCCCGGCTATAGACCAGTGGACACCCAGTGCTGATGTGGTCGCCCCGGCTATAGACCAGTGGACACCCAGTGCTGATGTGGTCGCCCCGGCTATAGACCAGTGGACACCCAGTGCTGATGTGATCGCCCCGGCTATAGACCAGTGGACACCCAGTGCTGATGTGGTCGCCCCGGCCATAGACCAGTGGACACCCAGTGCTGATGTGATCGCCCCCGGCTATAGACCAGTGGACACCCAGTGCTGATGTGGTCGCCCCCGGCTATAGACCAGTGGACACCTAGTGCTGATTTGGAATCGCCCCGGCTATAGACCAGTGGACACCTAGTGCTGATGTGGTCGCCCCGGCTATAGACCAGTGGACACCCAGTGCTGATGTGGTCGCCCCGGCTATAGACCAGTGGACACCTAGTGCTGATGTGGTCGCCCCGGCTATAGACCAGTGGACACCCAGTGCTGATGTGGTCGCCTCGGCTATAGACCAGGTGGACACCCAGTGCTGATGTGGTCGCCCCGGCTATAGACCAGTGGAACCCTAGTGCTGATGTGGTCGCCCCGGCTATAGACCAGTGGACACCCAGTGCTGATGTGGTCGCCCCGGCTATATAGACCAGTGGACACCTAGTGCTGATGTGGTCGCCCCGGCATAGACCAGGTGGACACCCAGTGCTGATGTGGTCGCCCCGGCTATAGACCAGTGACACCTAGTGCTGATGTGAGTCGCCCCGGCTATAGACCAGTGGACACCCAGTCTGATGTGGTCGCCCGGCTATAGACCAGTGGACACCCAGTGCTGATGTGATCGCCCCGGCCATAGACCAGTGGACACCCAGTGCTGATGTGGTCGCCCTCGGCTATAGACCAGTGGACACCCAGTGCTGATGTGATCGCCCGGGCTATAGACCAGTGGACACCCAGTGCTGATGTGATCGCCCCGGATATAGACCAGTGGACACCCAGTGCTGATGTGGTCGCCTCGGCTATAGACCAGTGGACACCCAGTGCTGATGTGATCGCCCCGGCTATAGACCAGTGGACACCCAGTGCTGATGTGGTCGCCCCGGCTATAGACCAGTGGACACCCAGTGCTGATGTGATCGCCTCGGCCATAGACCAGTGGACACCCAGTGCTGATGTGATCGCCCCGGATATAGACCAGTGGACACCCAGTGCTGATGTGATCGCCCCGGCCATAGACCAGGGGACACCCAGTGCTGATGTGGTCGCCCCGGCCATAGACCAGTGGACACCCAGTGCTGATGTGGTCGCCTCGGCTATAGACCAGTGGACACCCAGTGCTGATGTGATCGCCCCGGCTATAGACAGTGGACACCCAGTGCTGATGTGATCGCCCCGGCTATAGACCAGTGGACACCCAGTGCTGATGTGGTCGCCCGGCTATAGACCAGTGGACACCCAGTGCTGATGTGATCGCCTCGGCTATAGACCAGTGGACACCCAGTGCTGATGTGGTCGCCCCGGCTATAGACCAGTGGACACCCAGTGCTGATGTGGTCGCCCCGGCTATAGACCAGTGGACACCCAGTGCTGATGTGATCGCCCCGGCTATAGACCAGTGGACACCCAGTGCTGATGTGATCGCCCCGGCTATAGACCAGTGGACACCCAGTGCTGATGTGATCGCCCCGGCTATAGACCAGTGGACACCCAGTGCTGATGTGATCGCCCCGGCTATAGACCAGTGGACACCCAGTGCTGATGTGGTCGCCCCGGCTATAGACCAGTGGACACCCAGTGCTGATGTGATCGCCCCGGCTATAGCCAGTGGACACCCAGTGCTGATGTGATCGCCCGGCTATAGACCAGTGGACACCCAGTGCTGATGTGATCGCCCGGCTATAGACCAGTGGACACCCAGTGCTGATGTGGTCGCCCCGGCTATAGACCAGTGGACCACCCAGTGCTGATGTGGTCGCACCGGCTATAGACAGTGGACACCCAGTGCTGATGTGGTCGCCTCGGCTATAGACCAGTGGACACCCAGTGCTGATGTGGTCGCCCGGCTATAGACCAGTGGACACCCAGTGCTGATGTGGTCGCCCCGGCTATAGACCAGTGGACACCCAGTGCTGATGTGGCGCCCGGCTATAGACCAGTGGACACCTAGTGCTGATGTGGTCGCCCCGGCTATAGACCGTGGACACCCAGTGCTGATGTGGTCGCCCCGGCTATAGACCAGTGGACACCCAGTGCTGATGTGATCGCCCCGGCTATAGACAGTGGACACCCAGTGCTGATGTGATCGCCTCGGCTATAGACCAGTGGACACCTAGTGCTGATGTGATCGCCCCGGCTATAGACCAGTGGACACCCAGTGCTGATGTGGTCGCCCCGGCTATAGACCAGTGGACACCCAGTGCTGATGTGATCGCCCCGGCTATAGACCAGTGGACACCCAGTGCTGATGTGGTCGCCTCGGCTATAGACCAGTGGACACCCAGTGCTGATGTGGTCGCCCCGGATATAGACCAGTGGACACCCAGTGCTGATGTGATCGCCCCGGCTATAGACCAGTGGACACCCAGTGCTGATGTGATCGCCCCGGCTATAGACCAGTGGACACCCAGTGCTGATGTGATCGCCCCGCTATAGACCAGTGGACACCCAGTGCTGATGTGATCGCCTCGGCTATAGACCAGTGGACACCCAGTGCTGATGTGATCGCCCCGGCTATAGACCAGTGGACACCCAGTGCTGATGTGATCGCCTCGGCTATAGACCAGTGGACACCCAGTGCTGATGTGATCGCCCCGGATATGACCAGTGGACACCTAGTGCTGATGTGATCGCCCCGGCTATAGACCAGTGGACACCCAGTGCTGATGTGATCGCCCCGGATATAGACCAGTGGACACCCAGTGCTGATGTGATCGCCCCGGATATAGACCAGTGGACACCCAGTGCTGATGTGGTCGCCCCGGATATAGACCAGTGGACACCCAGTGCTGATGTGGTCGCCCCGGCTATAGACCAGTGGACACCCAGTGCTGATGTGGTCGCCCCGGATATAGACCAGTGGACACCCAGTGCTGATGTGATCGCCCCGGATATAGACCAGTGGACACCCAGTGCTGATGTGATCGCCCCGGATATAGACCAGTGGACACCCAGTGCTGATGTGATCGCCCCGGATATAGACCAGTGGACACCCAGTGCTGATGTGATCGCCCCGGATATAGACCAGTGGACACCCAGTGCTGATGTGATCGCCTCGGCCATAGATCAGTGGACACCCAGTGCTGATGTGATCGCCCCGGCCATAGACCAGTGGACACCCAGTGCTGATGTGATCGCCTCGGCCATAGACCAGTGGACACCCAGTGCTGATGTGATCGCCTCGGCTATAGACCAGTGGACACCCAGTGCTGATGTGATCGCCTCGGCTATAGACCAGGGAACACCCAGTGCTGATGTGATCGCCCCGGCTATAGACCAGTGGACACCCAGTGCTGATGTGATCGCCTGGCTATAGACCAGTGGACACCCAGTGCTGATGTGATCGCCCCCGGATATAGACCAGTGGACACATTAGTGCTGATGTGATCGCCCCGGATATAGACAGTGGACACCCAGTGCTGATGTGATCGCCCCGGATATAGACCCAGTGGACACCCAGTGCTGATGTGGTCGCCCCGGCCTATAGACCAGTGGACACCCAGTGCTGATGTGATCGCCTCGGCCATAGACCAGTGGACACCCAGTGCTGATGTGATCTCGCCTCGTCTATAGACCATGGGCACCCAGTGCTGATGTGATCGCCCCGGATATAGACCAGTGGACACCCAGTGCGATGTGGTCGCCCCGGCCATAGACCAGTGGACACCCAGTGCTGAATGTGGTCGCCCCGGCCATAGACCAGTGGACACCCAGTGCTGATGTGGTCGCCCCGGCTATAGACCATTGGAAACCCAGTGCTTGATGTGGTCGCCCGGCCATAGAACCAGTGGACACCCAGTGCTGATGTGGTCGCCCCGGCCATAGACCAGTGGACACCCAGTGCTGATTGTGGTCGCCCCGGCCATAGACCAGTGGACACCCAGTGCTGATGTGATCGCCCCGGCCATAGACCAGTGGACACCCAGTGCTGATGTGATCGCCCCGGCTATAGACCAGTGGACACCCAGTGCTGATGTGATCGCCCCGGCCATAGACCAGTGGACACCCAGTGCTGATGTGGTCGCCCCGGCCATAGACCAGTGGACACCCAGTGCTGATGTGGTCGCCCCGGATATAGACCAGTGGACACCAGTGCTGATGTGGTCGCCCCGGATATAGACCAGTGGACACCCAGTGCTGATGTGGTCGCCCCGGTATAGACCAGTGGACACCCAGTGCTGATGTGGTCGCCCCGGCTATAGACCAGTGGACACCCAGTGCTGATGTGGTCGCCTCGGCCATAGACCAGTGGACACCCAGTGCTGATGTGGTCGCCCCGGATATAGACCAGTGGACACCCAGTGCTGATGTGATCGACCCGGATATAGACCAGTGGACACCCAGTGCTGATGTGGTCGCCTCGGCTATAGACCAGTGGACACCCAGTGCTGACGTGGTCGCCCCGGATATAGACCAGTGGACACCCCAGTGCTGACGTGATCGCCCCGGATATAGACCAGTGGACACCCAGTGCTGATGTGATCGGCCCCGGATATAGACCAGTGGACACCCAGTGCTGATGTGATCGCCCCGGATATAGACCAGTGGACACCCAGTGCTGATGTGATCGCCCCGGCCATAGACCAGTGGACACCCAGTGCTGATGTGGTCGCCTCGGCCATAGACCAGTGGACACCCAGTGCTGATGTGGTCGCCCCGGATATAGACCAGTGGACACCCAGTGCTGATGTGGTCGCCCCGGCCATAGACCAGTGGACACCCAGTGCTGATGTGGTCGCCCCGGATATAGACCAGTGGACACCCAGTGCTGATGTGGTCGCCCCGGATATAGACCAGTGGACACCCAGTGCTGATGTGATCGCCCCGGCTATAGACCAGTGGACACCCAGTGCTGATGTGGTCGCCCCGGCTATAGACCAGTGGACACCCAGTGCTGATGTGGTCGCCTCGGCCATAGACCAGTGGGACACCCAGTGCTGATGTGGTCGCCCCGGCTATAGACCAGTGGACACCCAGTGCTGATGTGGTCGCCTCGGCCATAGACCAGTGGACACCCAGTGCTGATGTGGTCGCCCCGGCTATAGACCAGTGGACACCCAGTGCTGATGTGATCGCCCCGGCTATAGACCAGTGGACACCTAGTGCTGATGTGGTCGCCCCGCCCGCCTTCTCTTCCCAAAAGTTTATTGGTACCCATGTTAGGCTGGGCGACCCGGGATCCCACATCAGTTGTGAACAGTGCGAACTGGTCCAGCTGCGGATGGAACCCGTGACCCGCCAATGTCAGAAATCCAAACAATACAATAGTTTCAGTCTGATGACAACATACCTGGACATGAAGAGACTACGGGAATCCAAGCACTGTATCTGCGCTGGAGAGCTTTCACTGAACGCAGTGGTGACTACATCCAAATATGCTTGCTTGCGTTCGCTGGATGTGAACTCCAGTGTGAAGTCCTGTATGTCGGATGAAGACATCCTGTTGTCCAACATCAGTGTGATGTCATACAGGACCTGAGGTTTGCGTGAGTATCCGTTGTCCCATGTCTGGCTTATTGGTGTGCAGACTGGTGGTTCCTTGTCTTGCAGGCAGATACTCTACGACTTCGGAGGAATCAGCTATCCTACTACGTTAGCCAGGACCCCGAAAGGACCTGTTGCCCAGGACGCACGGCTAGGACGTGTTAGTAGGTCTTGGCCAATATATTCTCACACGCACGCACGCACACACACACAGCATGTAAGGTTTTCATTTGCAACCCCCTCGTATTTCTACAGGTCACACACGGCGATCCGGGGCCACAGTATCTTAGTGGTTAGCTCGTGTGCCTGCCAACCCGACGATCCTGTGTTCAAACCCCCACTGAGGGAGAGTTTTATTGTAACAGACGCAGGCTGCCAGCTAGACCCAGCCAAACATCGGTACCAGGAAATACCGCCAGAAGTAACAGCGACCGTCTTCATATTGAACACATGACTCAGCAGTGCCGACAGGGCTATACAAAATATGCAATTTGCACCATGTATCTCTCGAGCCGCACGTCTTGGAACAGCGTCTCTAAATGTACTTCCGGTCATCTGTGGGTTCGCACGTGGTGCCACGTCCATGAGCTTCACAGGACAATGACCAATCTTGACCGGAACTTATCCTAAGCCTGCTTCGCGAACTGAAGGACAAGGCTTCGTTTCTAGCTCGGTCGTTTGGGTGGCGAGTGCTGTTGTTGCAGACACCCCCGTGGGTGGTAGCTGGGGCCACGGAGTTCGTGCTCTGTGCCACGCTTACGGCAGACCACTTTGTGGACAGAGATCGAGCCATATGGGGTAACACCCGGTGCAATGAAGTTGACCCTTCTTGCTGTGGAGCCTGCTCTCAGCCCTGTGATCCCCACAATGATCCCACACAAATGAGTTGTTCGGGCAACAGATTAGACAACCACGTGTGTACACACTTCCAGATCGGTGAATCAGCCATGAGCACATGTGGATTGGCGCCCCAGACAGCAGAGCACATACTCCAAGACTGCTCAAAATATAACATATCTAGCCAAACCTTCGGCCTAAAGAGAGACAGTGGAAGATAAACTCTATGGACCAGTGAAGTTCAGTGAAGTGCAGATATAGACACATTTTAAGTGAGCGAAAGAAGAAGAAGGTGTTTGGGTTCGAGCACCAAGTTTTTGACGAGGTTCACGCGATTACCCTACATCTGAGAGGGAACGACGTTAGTTAACGGAACTTGTGACCTCACAACACCGCTAGAGTCAGTGAAATCCTTACCCGATATGAGATCAAGTTTACCTTTAAGAAACCGCTGATCAGCGAAGCGTGTCCGTGGCTGTGTGATGCCCCAGCGCCGACACACTGCTCCATGTGTCACATTTCTCACAGCGTGTAAGGTTCTCCGCGGGTTTAACGTCAACTGGGGCAGGTCACGGACTAGATTGACACCCCTGGTACACGACAACAGGTAGGTTCGGGTTTCTCAAAGTGTGTGCCGTGGTGGTGTACTGGGGGGTGCACGGGGGCCGGGGGGGCTGGCCCGG
>JACEFZ010020486.1:0-100000 GCA_014155875.1 Cepaea nemoralis
AATTTTAATTATTGCACATGCGCAAGCTGCTCGTCTTTCGAACCATTTTTTAATATTTTTTAAAAACCATTTGGGGTTTTGGAATAATATTTTACATTGTCCATACTATTTCATGCACTTTATAATAAAATACCGTTTACTTAATGACTTCCTGTATTCTAACTACCGCAGTGATAAGTAGAGATTGCTGGAAAAATCTTATTTTGATTCTAACAAAACAAAATTCTAAACTACAAACTTTTTTTTAAAACAAAAGAGATGCATAAGGTCACATGGAAACATCCAAGATCCGGCCATTGGCACCAGCTGGACTTCATCATCACACGGAGACAACATCTGAACCATATATCATTGACTCGTAGTTACCACAGTGCTGACTGTGATACAGATCATTCTTTGGTTGTTGCAAGAGTTAGACTGAGACCAAAGAGAATCTACACAGCTAAACACAATCTAGCCCCAGGATTAATATTATTAACACTCATGATCCTGAAAAGTGCTTTCAGTTTCAACAGCAACTTGAAGACGCTTTCACTGATACACCAGAAAATTGTACAGTAAATGAAAAGTGGGGTCAAATTAAGGAAACTCTTTATAAAACTGCCGTAGGGGTTTACGGCACTGTGGATCATAAGAGGCAGGACTGGTTTGCGGCCAACAGCGAGACTCTGCAGCCCTTGATTGATAAGAAGAAGAAAGCTCTCTTAAGAAACAAGGAAAGACCAACGCGTAACACTCTGAGTGAGCTAAGGCAAGCTAGGAAGGATGTGCAAAAGGCTGCCAGGCAGTGTGCAAATGATTATTGGATCAAGTTATGTGAGTCCATTCAAATCGCAAGTGATAAGGGAGACATAAGAAGCATGTATGAAGGAATAAAGAAAGCCTGTGGTCCAGTGATCAAAAGAAGTGCACCGCTGAAAACCTTGACTGGAGAAGTCATCACTGATAAGAAACAGCAGATGGACAGATGGGTAGAGCACTATTTGGAGCTTTACTCAAGTGAGACCAAACTAGCGGATGATGCCCTTAATGCCATAGAGGCTCTACCAACTCTTGACCACCTGGACACACTTCCCACCATAACAGAAGTTAAGTGTGCTATAAATGAACTTGCATCTGGCAAGGCTCCAGGTAAGGATGGGATTCCAATAGAGGTTATCAGGAGTGGGCAAGACACACTCACTCTACAGAT
Organism: Cepaea nemoralis; assembly: GCA_014155875.1. Taxonomy (NCBI): domain Eukaryota; kingdom Metazoa; phylum Mollusca; class Gastropoda; order Stylommatophora; family Helicidae; genus Cepaea; species Cepaea nemoralis. The sequence continues at coordinate 1,193 of JACEFZ010020486.1, forward strand.
CCACCAGCTAATAGAGCTATGCTGGCGTGAAGGACAAGTCCCACAGGATTTCAAAGATTCAAACATCATAACGCTGTACAAGAACAAGGGTGATCGGAGCGACTGTAACAACTATAGGGGTATCTCACTTCTGTGTATTGTTGGAAAAGTATTTGCCAGAATTGTTCTGCGCAGACTTCAAGTCCTAGGAGATCAAGTCTACCCCGAATCACAGTGTGGCTTTCGACAGAACCGGTCTACCACTGATATGATATTCTCATTGCGACAAATGCAAGAAAAATGCCGTGAACAGAATCAACCACTGTTTATTGCCTTCATCGACCTCACAAAGGCATTTGATTTGGTCAGTCGTGAGGGTCTGTTCAAGGCACTAAAGAAGATTGGCTGCCCACCAACTCTTCTGTCCATTGTGGAATCGTTCCACACAGGCATGAAGGGTATAATCAAGTTTGATGGTGCAACTTCTGAAGAATTTGAAATCAAGAGTGGAGTTAAGCAAGGTTGTGTACTAGCTCCCACCCTCTTTGGAATATACTTTTCACTTCTACTGAAATATGCATTTCGTGATCAGGATGGTGGTATATACATTCACTCACGCTCAGATGGCGGCCTCTACAATGCTCAGAGATTGAAGGCTAAGACCAAAATTAGGAGGGTACTGATCAGAGAGTTGCTTTTTGCAGATGATGCTGCAGTTACGACCCACTCTGAGGAAGAATTGCAATGTCTACTATCTGCATTCTCCAATGCTTGTTCTGAATTTGGTTTAACAATTAGCAAAAAGAAGACACAGATTATGTCACAAGGTGCACATGGGGTACCATCAATCTTTATTGACGACGCCGAACTAGAGATAGTAGACCATTTTACATATCTAGGATCAGTGGTAAATAGCAAATTATCCCTAGATCAGGAAATCAACATCCGGATTGGTAAGGCAGCAACAACAATGAACAGGTTAAGAAAAAGAGTCTGGGAGAACAGGAAGCTTACTGCCAAAACAAAAGTCCTTGTCTATCAAGCCTGTGTCCTTAGTACTCTTCTCTATGGCAGTGAAACCTGGACAACTTACTCACACCAAGAGAACAATTTAAACAGCTTTCATATGCGGTGTCTGCGAAGAATTCTTGGTATTAAGTGGCAAGACAAAATCACAAATACTGAAGTATTGGAAAGATCAGGTTGTGTGACAGTTTATTCCATGCTCAGTCTTCGTAGACTTAGATGGATAGGACATCTTAGGAGGATGGATGATGGTAGAATACCAAAGGATATCTTTTTTGGTGAATTACAGATGGGTAAGAGATCTCAGGGTCGGCCTCTACTACGATACAAAGATGTGTGTAAGCGGGACATGATTGATACAGGCATTGATAATGCACATTGGGAGCACGTCGCCGCTGAACGTGTTGCATGGAGGGCAAATATCAGAAATGGAATAAAGTCAAAGGAGAAAATTATTGCAGAAAAGTCACACACCAAGCGTTTGAGACGTAAGATGGTGCATGATGGTGGAAATGACCACGTGTTCACATGCACCCACTGTGAACGGACATTTACAGCGCAAATTGGCCTTATCAGTCACACTCGCTACCGCCATAGTTAAAAGTTATTATGCCTTTTTAGAGCACAAACTATCGTCTGTCAAGACGGCAAGGTGCCAATGGACTGATTCTAACTACGGACAATTAACAGTGGAGACGATGGGTCGTAGTGTATATTATGTTGATTCTAACTACCGACAGTGAAGAGTAGAGATATTAGTCGTGATAAATGTTAAGTTGATTCTAACAATCGATAGAAAAACAATATAGATGATAGGTCGTAGTATATATCATGTTGATTCTAACTATCGACACACATTTAAGATAATAGATCTTTATAGATATTGTTTTGATTCCCGCAGAAGTCGGATGTGTCGGCCTAACGGCGCAAGAACGCAGCTCTGCTGTAAACAGGCACAACGCAGTCATATCCGAAGAAGAAGAAAAATCCGGATGAACGCAGAAGAAGAAGAAGAAGTTGTGAATCTAATGACAGGGATAACAAAGCAATAGTTATTTTTGTTTTTTAAGTTTTCGTGCTTTTTTTTCGCTTGCTCGCTTTGAACTCAAGCGTAGTCCATACACACTATTTTTAGTAGAGATGGACTGAATTTTGCGTGTGGGTTAGCTTTCATTATTATTTTGGTTATAATCATCGACATATGCAACGCCGAACAGCGCAGGCGAATATGTTTCACAACAAATATATGTTCCTTGTGTTAATGATAGGTTTCAAGATAGATAGTATTTTATGTCATTGTGATGCAATTTATAAAGTTCTATGGTACTATTTATTTTACAATTAATGTACATCTTCGTGATCTCTATTTTCTTACTACCCTGGTTTCTCAATGCTCAACAAATATACATAAGTACAGTAAAGTACTTGGAACGTAATGGACGTATAGTGCCAACCCCATATGTGTATGTACTAATCGGCATGGTCAATATCATGCCTGATGTTTTTATTTCCAAACTATTTTATAGTACCCATCTCAGGTTTGATCTACCCTAGAAGCAGTTTAGCTGGAAAAAAGTCGCCACAATGGCCGCTCGAGCATATAACCATAGAGATGGAAGGCGAGTATGCTAGCCACTGCGTCACTGCGGCTTTTAAAACATACATAATTGATATCGTACATTATACTTGTTCATTTGCTTGTGCACTATGCAATTCTACTTTTTATTCGGCACGGAATCAATTAAGAAAGTTTCAGACGTACAAATTGTTTATATTGTAAGCGACCAGCGAAATATAGGTTGTATTTTTAATGACATATTTATAATGACAAGAGTCTGCCTTAAAGAAATGTAAAAATTCAGAAATAGCCTAACATGATAGGAGACATGATAGGGGTGTTCTAGGACACCATGGCAGCGACCACCACCCGTGCAGCATATTGATGGAGAAAGGCAGAACCAGGCTGCACAAGCTAAAGGTAAAGACGTTCCAGTATGACAGTACAGGGCAAGATGTGGTGAGTAAAATAAGACGTGACAAAGCGCAGATCGTTTCAGGGCAGGAAAAAAAGCTGGGAGCAGCCACCGTGGTGGAGTTTCGAGGTGGAGAAGGCTTGGGTGGATAAGCGTAGTGCTGTAAGGAGATGGCAAAATGCCAAGAAGAACAGAGCTGGTCATCCTAGTCCCATGCTTGCACTTAGAAAGAGAGATGCACACAAAAGTAAGCTATTTCAAAAAACTGGTCAAGGTGGTTAAAAGCGAAAATGGGCAGAGGTGTGTCAAAGAGTAAGCACAGACAAGTCACTGAAATTGTTCTGGCGACTACATAAAAGCATGAGTGGTGTAGTCAAGAATAAGAGCATTTCAGACTTCCAAGGTGCTGACCTCACCTGGCAGAGGACTGACGAGGACAAGGGCAAAGCCCTCTTTGAACGCTACCTTGAGCAGGGCAACCAGACAGACATGGGAGGCCGAAATCTGGCCAAGGAGGTCTCCTCAGACAGATGCAAGGCCCAGAACACTTCGGAGGAAGACACAGTGACAGCGAAAGAAATCAAGGCTGTGCTTCGACGATCAAAAAACAGTGCTCCAGGTCCTGATGGCATAAGATACGACGACATAAATAGGTGTACCGACAATGAGCTAGAGAAACTAGCAGACATGTACAACAACAGTATAGGGAGTGCTAGCATCAAGGAGGAATGGTTACACAGCTATCTGATTCCCTTGCCGAAGCCTGACAAAGACCACAAAAAAATTCAGGGATATCGAATTATAACCATGCAGAATACAATAGGCAAGCTGCTGGAGAAGGTAATTGCCAGGAAAATATCAAGCCAACTAGAGAGGCAAGGTGTTTTCCCACCTACCCTGGGTGGGTACCGTCCAAAAAGAGAAACCTGGACCAATGCAGCAGTCTTTGCCCATGATGTCTATGAAGGTTTCCACTCAGGCACTGAAACCGTTGCTGCAGCGATTGATCTTGAGGACGCATACAACAGAGTACCACTGGATTTTTTTAATGTTTCAGCTTCTTGAACTAAACGTAAGTCCATTCCTCCTTAGTTGGATCGCTGCAGCCCTCTACCAACGGAAAGTAGTTTTTAGATGTGGCAGTTGGACTTCGGAACCAACAACAATATATCCTGGCCTACCACAGGGATCACCATTATCTCCGGTACTGTTCAACGCCTACACAGTGAGAATCACCAGTGAGCAGATCACTGGACCTGGCAGGACATTGTCGTATGCCGATGATGTTTTAGTGTATCGTCAGGGTAAGGATAGAGAGAAGGTTGCTGTGGAACTACAAACCGAACTCAATCACATAAGTACTTGGTGTTATGAAGCTGGGGCAATGGTCAACCCAACAAAGGCAACAGTGACTTGGTTCTCGTTGAATAATCATATTGTCAACAATCCAACACCAACTGTAATGCTGTGTTCAGAGACGGTGGAAAGAAGCGCAGGCAATGAATTACCTGGGGATACGGTTTGATCGAAGCCTTGCTTATAATGTGCACATAGACCAGGTGATAACAAAGGCCAAGCGGGGTTTGGCAGCGATGCGGGTGATGGCGGCAGCAAACTGTGAGCAGCGCCATCTATGTCTTCTGTACGAGGGGCTGGTCATGTCTGTTTTGGAGTATGCAATGGCAATCCTGACTCTCAGCCATAAGCAGATAGAAAGGATGGAAAGGATACAGAAGAAGCTATGCGCATTATTCTTGGATGTACAAGAGATACAGCATGCAGGGCGATGCGCTACCTTCTTGATTTTCCAACCATTGAAGAGAGAATACAAGTTTGCAGGGCACGCGCCTACCTCAGAATTAACGCAAACACACAACATCCACTGCATAGTGAAATTAGGAAGGTGAAGGGCAGCAGGTTAAAAAGAGGACGGTCGTGGATGGGTCAAGCCGAAGACATTCTTCAACAGGTGTGTTCACTTGAGGACTTAGAACCTGGCGAGGAGTGGGTGCAAGTGCCAACAGACTTCTGCACATCCTTTTCAGTTTGCATCCAACTAGATAGAAAATGCAGACAAGAAAATCCGGCTGCTGTGGAGGCTGAAGTACAAGCGTTGATTTTTGAGAATTCGCTAGACGGTGACGCGGTCATCTACACAGATGGGTCGGTCGTCCGACATGTGAGAAGCTCATGGGCCTTTACAGCTCGGGCCGGAGGGAGAATTGTGAAGGAGGACTCTGGTGCTTTCACTGAAACCACAAGTAGCCTGACCATGGAAGTCATGGCAGTAAGTAAAGCAATAACATGGCTCGAGACACAGACATTCACTAGGGCTTGTTTCCTTAGCGACTCAATGAACATGATCAAGAGGATAGAGGAGGGGTCGATCCGAAGAGAATGGTTGCTGCCTCTGAAGCGGTCTCGGCTGGCAAAGATTAGTTTCATCTTCGTGCCAGGTCATGCGGGAGTACAAGGAAATGAGCGGGCTGACAAGCTCGCAGGTGAGGCTACTGTGGAGGGCGGACGCGCCATGGACCAGGCTGACATTCTGAATGCTCTACGAGAAGTGAGACTTTTGCGAGAACCAAGTGATGACTGTGAATCTACAACAATGGCCAGACTGCGGGAGCAGCAAATTAAAAGAGGGGTGGCCAAACAAGAACACTACGCAGGAAGCCAAAGAAGATTGATAAACCAACACAGAACTGGCGTCGTTAGCCGCTACACGCTGCGGGATTTGCTGAGGAGGGGATCCGAGCACTTATGGACTGAATGGTTCGATGTGCAACGAGGATGATCTGTCGACTAACTAACTAACTAGGAGACTTCAATGCAAAAGTAGGAAATCAAGGTGATAGATACACAGTAGGAAGCTATGGATTAGGAGAGAGAAATGAAAGGGGATATAGACTCGTAGAGTGGGCAAAAGAAAAGGAAATGATTGTAGGAAACACCTGGTTTAAGCAACACCCTAGAACAGTGGTTCCCAAGCTTTTCAAGCAGAGGGCCATTTCTACTATTTTCGGCAGTTAAGTGGGCCACAGCGTTATAAAATTATAAAAGTCGTGCAATATCATTCTTACCTTTCTTAACTTTCGTCAACAAACTTCTAAAACGTTAAAGGTAGTCAGTGTCAGTACTACACTGCGGTCATTTTGTGTGTGTGTGTGTGTGGTTTAAAATCAAAAGTTCATTTAACAATACATTTTAAATCAGTTTCGAAAATCACTATTAATGAATTAATTTACAATTGTAACTGTTCTTCATAACCAGTTACTTAAGTTCAGATGTCAGTTTATCAATGTCTGGGCACAAATCTGTTGTGCCCAAAGTCATAAGAGGGGCTAGATTACTGTCGGTGAGTCTGGAACGTTGTTTTTTTTTTAACGACAATTGCGGAAAATTACTGCTCGCATCTGTAAGTCGTGCCAAAACGACAAATGTATATCTATGGGCGAATGAACGCAAGTGTTCAAGTTGTTCGACAGGCAATAGTCGCCAGAATGAAATCATATGATCAGCTGAAGGTGAAGCAGGCAGCTCCAGAAATTTACATCTCAGTGCAGAATTGCATTTCAAGTCAATTACCCCGTGCTGAAGGTTTTGCTGTAATTGACAGAGCTTGGAATCAGGAAATACGAACGGATTTATGAAGAGGGCAACATTATCCTCCTCTATTGTGAACTCTTGAAATCTCGACTGAAAGATATCCAGAAGACTTTCAACTTTTACTTTGTACTATAAAAAGTCACATTTCTTTTCCACCACAAGCGTCTTCAGATTTGGAAACGCCTCTAAAGTCCCTTCAGTCAGCTGTCAGATAAACAGTCGTAGTCTCATTTTAAATGAAGAAATGTCATCGCACAAATTTGTGAATAGTTTGTTTTTTCCCTGGATCCTCGCATTTAAAGAGTTATATTAAATAACGAGGCCTCGCGTGCCACTTTCTGACATCTGGCGGGCCACAAGTGGCCCGCGGGCCGTGGTTTGGGAACCTCTGCCCTAGAAGATTATGGACATGGAGGAGTCCTGATAGCAGGATCAGACACCAGATTGACTACATTCTGATTAGCAGAAGATTTAGAAACGCACTAACAGTAGCAAAAAAAGTTCCCAGTGCTGATTGTTATAGTGACCAAAGACTACTTACAGGAACATTGAGGATAAAGCTGGAGAAAGTCAAGTATATAACAGGAAACACTAAATATGATTTGTGTACATTGAGTAATGACAAGGAAATTCAAAACAAATTCAACATAGAAGTACAGAACAGATTTGATATATTGTCTGATCTGGAGATATTATTCCAGGATGTGAATGATCAATGGGAAATGTTAAAGAATTCAATCAGTTTGGCTGCAGAAACAACTATTCCAAAATTAAAGAAGGTGGGTCGCAAGAAATGGATGACTGAAGAAATTTTACACCTAATGGAAACAAGAAGACTCAACAAAAATAATCCTGCCAAATACGAAGAAATTCACAGACAAGTCAGAATATTATGTAGGAAGGCAAAAGAATCATGGCTTGAGGAAAAGTGCTTAGACACTGAAAAAACAACACAACAGTCAAAATACCAAATTAGTGCACAAAAGAAATCAGGAACTTACTAATAAAAGAACATGTACGTCAACAGGCTGTCTAAAAACTAAAGATGGCAAAATCATAATAGAAAAAGATCAGGTTCTACACATAGGGACAGATTATGTGAAAAACCTTTATAATGATAACAGAGAGGAACAGTATGATATTAGATTTAATAATGAAGGACCATAAATTTTAAAGATGGAAGTTCAAATTGTTCTTAAGCATATGTAAGCTGGCAAGGCCCCCGGTGCAGATAACATCACAACAGAAATGATTAAAGTTTTAGAAGAATTTGGATCAGAGCAGGTCACCAGACTGCTGAACACATTATATGATACTGGAGATAAATCTTCTGAATTATGTAATTCTGTATTTATTGCAATCCCAAAGAAATCAGGAACCTTGGAATGTGATCAACATAGAACAATAAGTATAATGAGTCACATCACAAAGATATTGCTACGAATTATCATGCAAAGAGTGAGGAAGAAAATACAACCTGAAATAGGGGAAGAACAATGTGGGTTTGTAGAAGGAAAGGGTACAGTAAATGCTGTTACATATGCTGCGAACAGTTATTGAACGTGCTATAGAAGTAAACAAGGATATACATCTTTGCTTTATTGACTACACAAAGGCTTTTGATAGAGTTAGACCTGTCAACATGGTGGATATGCTTGCAGATCTACAAATTGATGGGAAAGACATTAGACTTATAAAAAACATATATTGGAAACAACAAGCTGCCATAAGGACTGATAATGAAGTGGGACAATATCAACCTATTAAAGAGAGGTATTAGGCAGGGATGTGTAATGTCTCCAGATCTGTTTTCCCTATACAGTGAAAATATTTTCAGAAATGTAGAAGATATAAATGGAATCAGCATTGGAGGAAGAAACATCAATAAAATTAGATATGCAGATGATACAGTATTGATTGCAGATAATGCACAGGATACGCAACAATTAGTAGACGCGGTTGTTGTACACACTGAGCAGCTGGGGTTGGAATTAAATTGTAAGAAGACACAGATTATGGTCGTCACTAGGAATAACGAAGTACCACAATGTAATATACAAGTAAATGGGAATATTCTTCAACAAGTGAATAGATACAATTATCTCGGAACAGTCATAACATCTGATGGGAGATGCCTTGAAGAGATTAGAACAAGAATTGCCATGGCGAAAGTAGCCTTTTGCAAGATGGAAAATATACTGGCCAATAAGATGTTATAAGATGTTAAAAATAGTGTTGAGATGCTACAAAGAACCTGTACTTTTGTATGGACGTGAAGCGTTGACAATGAGCAGACAAGCTGAAAAACATCTGATGGCTGCAGAAATGTGGTTTCTGAGGAAAATGCAAAGAATACCATGGACAGACAGAAAAACCAATGACCAAGTACTACAGGAGACAAATAAAAATCGTAAATTGATTAGAGAAATTAGATGTAGACAGTCAGAAGGAAATAGTACATGAGGTTCTGGAGGCACCCATCACAATCAGTGAACTGGAGCTAGCCATATCAAAACTGAAAATGAGAAAGTCACCAGGAGCTGATGGTATCTCCAATGAAATGATCAGAAACATAGGAACAGAGGCCAAAGCAAAGCTGTTGCAGATCTTCAATAACAGTTGGACCTTAGGCAGTGTTCCACAAGCCTGGAGAGAAGCAATCATGATACCCCTCCTAAAATCAGGGAAAGATAGTTCCATTGCCTCTAGCTACAGACCAATTAGCCTCACCAGCTGTCTCTGCAAAACACTGGAGCGCATCATCAATCACAGACTGCAGTGGTACATCGAAAGTAAAAACATCCTTGTGCCACAGCAGGCTGGCTTTAGGCAGTGCTACTCTACGGAAGATCAGACAACCTACCTCTCTCAAGAAATTGAGGATGCATTCCAAGAGAAGAAGCTGGTGCTTGCGGCATGGATAGATTTGAAGAAAGCCTTTGACAAAGTCTGGAAAGAAGGTCTGATGAATAAACTGAGAAACTGCAAAGTCAATGGAAGAATGTACAAATGGGTGAAAGCAGAGTGAGCGCAGAGATACGAAAACGCTAATACAAGCAGAAAAGTTCCTCAGCTTGCCAGGCCACCCTATGAAGAACAGATTTGAAAACCTAGCTATAGGGCGGTTGAAAAGAAGTAGTTTTATCCACCAGGCCAAACGACTCTGCAGAGAAACCACCGATCTGCCCACAGTTGGTATCCCCCTAACAACTATTCCAGAGCGAACTCCATGGAAAGATGAGCATAGACTATCATTACAAATCCAGACAAAAGTGAGAGGAATATTTGATAAGGAAGATCAGAACAGTGTGCAGCGCAGAACAGCCACTCTCAGCTTTCTTGATGAAGAATACCCACAGGACCTCTGGATCCGAGTCTACACAGATGGGTCAGCACAAAATGCTGTTCGAAATGGAGGAGCGGGAGTGTACATAGAATACCCAAATAATACCAGGGACACAGCTAGAGTACCGACAGGAAAGTACTGCCATAACTACGATGCTGAAATTGAGGCAATCAAGATAGCAACAGAGAAATTACTAAATACCAGCAATGGTACACAACCTGTGGTGCTATTGACAGGTGTAAAATCAGTACTCGAGGCGCTCCTGTCTGGGAAATTGCCAGTACTAAGGACACTACTTTCTGAACTTAGCAGTCAGCATAAGGTCACCATACAGTGGATACCATCCCACTGTGGAGTACCCGGGAACGACAGAGCTGATCAATTGGCTAAGGAAGGAGCCAAAGAAGAACAGCCTGATGTGCCAGTAACATGCCACCAAAAGAAAAGAATGATCAAATCAGTCAGAAAGCCACCAAAACCTGCTCAAGATGACTACCACGTTATGGATAGACCAGAACAACCACATGTATACACAATTCAAGATTGGTGAAACAGCCATGTGTACATGTGGATTGGCGTCGCAGACAGCAGAGCACATACTCCAAGACTGCCCAAAATATAACATATCTAGGCAAACCTTCTGGCCTAGAGAGACGACAGTGGAAGATAAACTCTGTGGACCACTGTGTGAACTGAAAAAGACAGTTCAATTCATACAAGAGACAGCATTGCAGTTATAGACATATTTCAAGCGAACGAAAGAAGAAGAAGAAGAAGATGTAGACAGTCAAAATGTTTTGGACATGTTATGAAAAGAAATGGATTGGAGAACTTAGTGACAACTGGCAAGATCGAAGGGAACAGACCAAGAGGAAGACCGAGAGGAAAATACCTGGATGGCTTGGCCACATGGCATGGACGAGACAGGAACACTGAGCTGATCCACAACTCTGGTGATCTAGTGAAATGGCGAGTCATGACCGCCCACGCTTTCCGGCATGGCACATGATTGATTGATTTTTAATGACTGTGCGGTTTTTGAAAATAATGCCGTTCCAAGTTCCTATTATGTTGCATCTCCACAGAGGGCGAATACAAAACTTGGAACGGCAATATTTTAAAATAACCGCAAAGTCATTAAAAATACACCTTGTATCACGTAATGATAAAACATAAAGTTAGAAAACAATGTGCAAACTAAATAAACATACAATATACACTGAAAATAGCGCTACTTGTCGGCTGCATGGACGTGTCAGATTGGATCCAACCAGATCGCGAACAGGGATAGTTAGCATCCGTACACTTGGAAATCTGCTGCAGTGGAAGGAGCCCTTATGAGCATGTCCTGTGTGCACTATGTTCACTATTAACACATACCCCGACTGGCACTAGCATTGTTGTGTGTTAGTGTATCTAGCAGTATAGTCAATATACGTCTACTTGGTCGGAACGTATAAATCTGGAAGTGATTGCCACGTCCTGGAAAGGACATGCCTTATATATATATATATATATATATATATATATATATATATATATATATATATATATATATATATATATATATATATGTGTGTGTGTGTCTGTGTGTGTGTGCGTGCGTGCGTGTGTGCGTGCGTACGTGCGTGTGTGTGTGTGTGTAAAAAATACCAGACAAAAAAGTGACGATGCCTTAATAGGTTAAACTTAAACAAAAAAGACAAGGACCGTCGTTATACAACACAAAGAAACATAACAGGAAAATTGGTGACTACAATTATAAAATTTGACATAAAGGAAACATAAATAGGAAAGACAGCTGTGGTTATACAGTGTAACATAAAGGGTAAGATGAGCTGCCACAGAAAAACAACCAACACAAACACAGAGAAACCTAAGGGTCTTGACATTCATACTGTTTTAGCTTCATTGTCTTATTCTGCGGCAATCAAGCTCTGCCTTATTTGTTATATACATTATAGCTTGCTGCTATGTATTATGAAATGATGGATGGCTCATTCGATAGTTAATACAGCTATAGCTATTTTGGGACAATACATCAGCAGGCTTTGGAAATATGTCTGGTTCCTAGCTATTAGAATATTGCGTGAAGCCTGACTAACAGTGATTGCGATTGGTAATGATAGGCAGTTAGGAGAAACAGATACACTTGGCAATTATATATAATGAAGGCACAAACAACACATTGTCCAATTCAATGCCTGGCATTTTTCGTTGTATCTCGTTACAAAGTTAACAGCATACCACAGAACACATTTTCAGCATGTAACGAAGCCACGTAATAAATCCTTCCAAATGAAATTCACAAAATACGTTGTAATATGTATTAATTTCACCACAGTAGTTTTACTGTGTCTTTTTGTTTACATAATCGTGGTTTACCTGCTGATATAGTAGACGCCTCGGCATATCACAGAAATTTATGGTTATTTGCAGCAAACAGTCCAGGGACTACAGTCCAGTCCAGGATCATGAAAGGCATATTTCAGTAGAAGTGAAAAGTATATCCCAAAGAGGGTGGGGGATAGTACACAACCTTGCTTAACTCCACTCTTGATTTCAAACTCTTCTGAAGTTGCACCATCGAACTTGATTATGCCCTTCATGCCTGTGTGGAACGATTCCACAATGGACAGAAGAGTTAGAGGGCAGCCAATCTTCCAGTCCAGGGATATAGCGATATATACCAGGCAATAAACTGTGCGTTGTATTGTTTGTGACTTCATTATTCACATTCACAACGAAAAAGTATTGCTTTAAATTATATATAAGTTTAAACCTGGGTTCCCAGGTCGACTCGGCCTAACATTTAAAAAACAATGTTGAATGTCTGTGCTGGACTTTGCCATCAATCCTAGGCTGATTTTCTCGGCAATTTTACGATCAGCAGTTTGCCATTGCTTTCTGATCGATAAGTCAACGTTTAAGTCATATTGAGCAGTGTAGGCGCTGAATTCCCTACGCGGCCAGAGGTTTACGAACTAGAAGGCTCTTATCTTTTCAGCTAACCTAAAATATGTACTACAAAATATATATGGAAGTAAAGGCTGCTGGTGCACTACCGACCACATCGCTCACTGAGCGCTGTTTGGTTCATACAAACATGTATCTTGCTCCACATGCCCAATTCGCTTTAGTGAGTGAGTGAGCGAGCGAGCTAGCTAGCTAGCTAACTAACTAACTAGCTAGCTAGTTAGCTAGGTAGGTAGGTAGTTAGTTAGTTAGTTGGTTGGTTGATTGGTTGGTTGGTTGGTTGGTTAGTCGCGGTTCCAACTTCACCACAACGGGTCGTCCCCATAATGCTCTGTTCCTGTGCCAGTGAATTTCACCCTTTGTGCTCCTCACTGCCCCATGTGAAAAGTGGAACAAACAGGAGTCTCTACAAACCAACAACTCACACAGGCATACTTAGTAGGCCTCTTTCAGTCCTGAAGGACTATAGAGTTGTGCAGCTTGGGAGGTGCCTGGCAGCACCGCTGGTGACTGTATAGTCCAATGCGAGAGTGACAATCCCTGTCACAGTTTCCGCATCTGTAAGACGAGGCAAGTCCCACAGTAAGTGACTGCGCTTTGAGCCTGTGCCGCCTATCCTTAGTTTGTTGGATCAGATTGCGCTCAAAGAGCACCAGTCCGTTTCGTACATCTCTTCTCCAGGAGCATCTGTCTGTTGCAACTCTCTCCCACGTGTCTGGATCTATTCCAATGGTTTTCATATCTTGTTTACACACATCCCTATATCGCATTTGGGGTCTTCCGGTTGGCCTCTTTCCTGTGGCTAGTTCTCCGTAAAGGAGATCTTTGGGAATACCTTCATCCTCCATTTGAGATACGTGGCCCAGCCACCGGAGGTGTCTCTGCTTGAGGAGGGTGTGCACTGTGGTAATATCTGTTCTTTGTTTGTTATGTGGTCTTTTCATGTTATGCCCAGGATACGTCTCAAACATCTCATGTGGAAGGAATTCAACTTCCTTTCCTGTCTTGAGTACAGGGTCCAGGATTCAGACCCATAGAGTAGTGTGCTAACAACACAAGCTTTATATACTTGAGATTTTGTACGCTCTGTTAGTCTATTTTTCTCCCAAACTCTTTTAGCTAGCCTAGAAAATGTTGTGGCTGCCTTTCCAGTGCGTCTGTCGATTTCTGTCTCTAATGAAAGATTATCTGATATTGTCGACCCCAAATACACAAACTCGTGGACGACCTTCAATTCGTAATTAGAAATTTTGATTGACGGAGGCGCACCAGTATCTTGTTCCATCACCTGTGTTTTATTTAGGCTAATGGTGAGCCCAAAGTCTTTGCAGGCGGCTGCAAAACGATCTATGAGCCTTTGGAGATCTTCTGCTGTATGAGTAGTCAGTGCTGCATCATCTGCAAGAAGTAGTTCTCTTACGCATCTTGATCTTATTTTGGTCTTTGCCTTGAGTCTTGATGGGTTAAAAAGTTTGCCATCAGATCTTGTGTGGAGGTATATGCCTTCAGTGGCAGTCCCAAATGCCTGCCTTAAGAGAACAGCGGAGAAGATACCAAAGAGTGTAGGAGCAAGCACGCAGCCCTGCTTTACTCCGCTGCTGATGCTGAATGACTGGGATATTGAGCCGTCAAATAAAATGGTCCCCTGCATGTTTTCGTGGAATGATTTCACGAGACTAAGAAGGGTGGGTGGACATCCAACCTTTTCAAGGACCTTAAAAAGGCCGCTTCTGCTCACGAGGTCAAATGCCTTTGTGTGGTCGATGAAGGCAATTTATAATGGCTTCCTCTGTTCTCTGCACTTCTCTTGGAGCTGCCGGAGTGAGAAAATCATATTGATGGTGGACCTGTTGGGTCTAAATCCGCACTGCGATTCGGGGTAGATTCTTTCAGCAAGAATGTGTAATCTTTTAAGGATTACTCTGGCAAAAATCTTGCCTGTAATGCTGAGTAGGGAAATGCCGCTATAGTTGTTGCAGTCGCTTCTGTCGCCTTTGTTTTTATAAAGTATAACGATGTTTGCGTCTTTCATATCTTGTGGTATTGATTTTTCTTTCCAGCAGAGCTGAAATATTGCATACAGTTCTGGGATGATTGTTTCTTTGCTACATTTTAAAATTTCAGGTGGAATACTATCTTTTCCGGGTGCCTTGCCGGATTTGAGAGAGTCTAGTGCTTCGCTGATTTCTGTGAGGCAAGGTTCGTTATCCAGGACATGCATGGCGGACAGTTGATCGATGGCATCCAGAGCTTCTTCGCTGACAGTGTTATCCACTGAGTATAGCTCTGAGTAGTGTTCTACCCAGCGATCCATTTGTTTCGCTCGATCTTTTATGATTACCCCCTCAGTTGATCGTAAAGGGGCCATCTTATTTTTTGATGGACCGACAGCTTGCTTGATGCCCTCGTACATTCCTCTTATATTTCCAGTGTCTGCACAAGTTTGAATTTGAGCAGAGAACCGTAGCCAGTACCTGTTCGCACATCTTCTTGCCATCTGTTGTACTCTATTTCTGGCCGTTCGCAATGCCTGCAGTGTTTTCTCTGAAGGTGATGTTTTATACATTGAGAATGCATGTCTCTTTATCTCCAGGACTGGGAGCATCTCTTCAGAGTGTGCTTCAAACCAGTCGGTTGACTTAGTTTGCTTCTTGTCAAATGTTGGTAGTGCTGTATTGTAGATGGTGTCGCGAAAATGACTCCATCTCTCGGTGGAATTTCCGTTTGTGGGGCCAGGCAGAGTATCCGCTAGAGCCTGCATGAATTTGTTGATCTTCTCTTTATTTTGGGTGCCGCTGGTGTCAATGCGTGGTCTTCCTTCTGTTCGGCTTCTGTAGATTCTCTTGGGTTTTATCTTCACCTTGCTGGAGACGAGTGAATGGTCGGTGTCGCAGTCAGCACTATGGTAGCTGCGAGTCAGCCGTACATTGCGGAGGTTGCTGCGTTTAGTGAGCACCAGGTCGAGTTGGTGCCAGTTCTTTGATCTGGGGTACCTCCATGACACCTTGTGTTGAGGTTTCGTGTCAAAGAAGGTGTTGGTCACGCACAGATTATGGTGGCTGCAGAATTCCAAGAGACGTTGTCCATTGTCATTGATCTTCCCAACGCCAAACTGTCCTAGACATGAAGGCCAAGATTTGTGGTCGGAGCCAACCTTGGCATTGAAATCCCCCAGGATAAAAAGATGTTGTTTCTCTGGTGTTTCACTGACTTCTTTGCTAAGGTCGTCATAGAACTTGTCTTTAGATTCTGATGCTGCAGTTAGTGTTGGGGCGTAAACGCTTATAATACTAACTGGGCCTGCCTCTGTCTGGAGTTGGAGCTTCAGTATTCTTTCAGTGCCATCACTTGGTGGTATGATGAAATTAAGCAACTTGTTTCTTATAGTGAAGCCAACTCCATGCTCCCTGGTCTCTCCGCATGGCTTGCCATGCCAGTAGAAAGTGAAGTCCCTCTCCTTGATGCTTCCAGATTCTTGGAGTCTGGTCTCTTGCAGGGCGACAATGTCTATCCCCAGTCTTAGTAGTTCGTTGTTTATCACTGCAGTTTTGCTGGCATCCACAATCTCGTTTAGATCGTCTGAGATGCCAGGGTCATGGTTCTTACGTTCCATGTTCCCAGCCTTAGGGACCGGTTGTTTTGTTTTTTTCTTGTTGCTAGGTGTATAGATTGCGGTCCATGTGTCAGGATTTCCCCTAAGCTCCACACACCCTCAGGAGCAGATGAACCGTGGCGAGACACCTTATTGACTGGGGGGCTTAGGCGGGTGGTAGCTGTCTAGTGAGATACGATGATCTCTCCCACCGTCGGAAGTAGCCCCTGGCGCCTTGCTCTACGCCAATCGAGCATTAAGACTTATAACCAGCAAATGCTGCTTCCCGTGTTGTGTCACCGCTTTACGCGGTGCTGAAGTGACCTCTTCAGGACACAAGCCTGGGCAATGGAAATCGGAGAACCAGCTGTTGCCCAGTAGCAAGTTCCCCCTCTCCATGTCGCCGATGTTGACCAAGGGAAAGGCAGTAGCCAATGCAACTTGGCATCGGTGCCGTTGCAGGAGTAGCCAGAACTATGTTGTGTACAACATGGAACTGCCTTAGGGACTCCATCTCCGGATTTGTCCTCAGGGTTTACTTCCGAAGCCTTTCCCATATGGGTAGGTATACCCGCAAGGCAGCGGAGGTTTGAGATTTAGAGTTCCCTCTCTTAGAAGAGATACCAACCGGGAATAAGGAGGGAAGTCTACCATTCTTCCTTCCTGGCAGTGACCATACTGATCAACAGGCATACTATGTATGCATGAAGCCGTGTCAGAGTGCCAACGCAAAAGTCTGCCACAAAACATACAGTTCATCGTCAATGGAAGCGGGAAGGGACCTCCAGTATGGGACGATAAAGGTCGCCCCATTGCAGATACTGCCTTTGGGATGTGAAGTGTTTAGACCAGTGGTTCTCAACCTTTTTGGCCCGTGCCCCATTTTACCATATTTTCAGAACGTCACCCCCCCCCCCTTCCTATCAAAAATTTGGCCCGTGCCCCCCCCCCCCCTTTCACCGTATTTTAAGAACGTCATCCCCCCCCCTTTTCATATTTCCTATCTAAAAATTCCCCCACCCCTATACAGTATACGTAAAAATGTAAGGTAAATTTAATAGCACATGCTAAAACAAGTCTAGACATCCACATAAAACATGATTTGTGGGTCTACTGACTTTATAAAATGAATGTTAGAAGGATGAGACGTACTTAACTGTAAAGTATGAAGGGAAAAACAATGTCAAGTAATCGGTTCTTGTATTAACGCGATCTTGAAGTGGTCTTCATTCCCCGCCCCTCCCCTGGAAACCCTAAAATCCCCCCCCCCCAGGGGGGGGGGGAATTCCCCACCGGCTGAGAACCACTGGTTTAGACCTTCACTTATTCTAGGCCATGATATATGAGGTTAAATTGTCAACACCCTTCCTCGCGCCTTTCTTTCACGGAAAATTTCCAGAAATGGTCAGTAGTACATCAGGAGCTCTACTACACGTATTGTGCCATGGTCGACCACATTTACTCAGAATAAAGAGAGAGGACCTGGAGGACCCGTGAGGACCTGCTTTTTTTTAGTAAGAGCAAAGAAGGAGGAGCTTTGGAGCATAATTTATGCATAATCGACTGGTGTGTGTTGGGTGTTACCGGTTGTTGTATTCGTATCTTTGATATGATCGGTGAACATATGATGATGAGCAAAAAGTCGATATTGCCCGTGTAATAAAATAATTTGTATTGTAAATTACACCTGCGGGATTCGAACCTCCGGAGTCTATGATGACTATAGTTATCGACCAGGCACATTATTCGAACCGCCAATTATACCACCTAGCACCGTTACATACTCGCCCACTGCCACACTACCCCACCACACAGTATGATTCGAACCTGTCAATCGCAATGGCACCGAACTACACACCACTGTTATACACAGATGAAACCCCTATGACCAAATAGACACCCCCTCGACCCCCACCTAGCACCGTTACATACTCGACTACCACAACACTACCCCACCACAGCGTAGAATTCGAACCCGTCAAGCTCATTGGCAGCAACTAGCCACCACTGTTACACATTGGTGAACTCCCTATGACCAAATAGACACCCCCACATGCTGCCGACTGGTAATCTTACCAACGAAAATGCACGGAGATTCGAACCCGACACCCACCACGACATGGAGGGCCCAGGGTATCAACTAGCTTGTGTACAGTCTATACAAACAGGAAGATAATTATTTCGATACCATGGCTGACAGCTTTATCACGCGCATCTCCAATGCGTCTGTGGCACCAACTAGCCCCGTGTCTCAATTGATCTTTCCGTTGTTAACATATACCGATGATCTGATTAAAAAAGACACATGTCGCGGACAGGTGTAATTTACAATACAAATTATTTTATTACACGGGCAATATCGACTTTTTGCTCATCATCATATGTTCACCGATCATATCAAAGATACGATTACAACAACCGGTAACACCCGGCACACACCAATCGATTATGCATAAATTATGCTCCCCAGCTCCTCCTTCTTTGCTCTTACTAAAAAAAAGCGGATCCTCACGGGTTCTCCGCGTCCTCTCTCTTTATTCTTAGTAAATGTGGTCGACCATGGCACAATACGTGTAGTAGAGCTCCTGATGTACTACTCTGGTCTAACATCCACATTTGTTTTTAAACATGGGTCGACCCCTAACTGATCGGGGAAAATGCTGCTTCTGCTGGGGACTGACCCCAAACCGTCGTCCTAGAGTTTATATTTGATGTTTTTTTTTTTTTTTAAATGTCCGCCACTAGGGAGGTTTGAACCCAGGACATATGGAGAAAATAATTCAGGCGTGTGTTATAATTATTATAAAGTAAAATCGCAACAGAGTATTGTGGATATTGCAAACACCGAATGGAAGAATCATTGACGCAATGTGGGTCTCGTCTCTAGCTTTCATGTATGGGGACAGCTTACATGGAACTGGTCCAGTATGGTTTGTGAGTTTAGAGAATGTGTAAATATAATAGCGGTAATACGTTTTGCTGAACATACTGAGCGGCCCAATTAGCCTAGTCAATATGGGCGGTGTATTTTTTGTGGCTGTAGAGGTTTGTTAGTTGGTTGTCAAACAGACTTGACAAAATTGTCAAACAACTACACCGACCAATCAAGTGGTAAAATGTGGGTTTCTTTACCTAACTATTTCAGAGCTTAAAATAGAACAAACGATGATCATTGGAGTGATTAAGAGGTATGACTCCGGCTTCTAACTCGAAAAGGTGTTGAATGGAGTGGTTTCGAGGTAGCTTTAACTAGAAAAGGTAAATGTTGTGGTTGTTTCGAGGTGTGAGGCCCGACTCTAACTTGAAAATGAGAAAGTTGTGGCAGTTTCGAGGTAAAAATTGAAGGTTCGGCGATTTTAATTTGTGGTGCCCGTTTCTAACTCGAAACTTGCGAATGTTTGAATGGTTTAGAAGAATGAGGTCCGCCTTTAACTCGGAAATGCGACCGCTGTGGTTGTTTCGAGCCATGGCACCCACTTCTAATTCGAACATGGGAAAGCTTGGGTTGTTTGGGCTACGACATAACACAAGGGCTCTTGTTCAAGGGCGTTCTAGCTCGTAAACATCCAGTACGCTGATGACGAGGAGCGGGATGGTTTCCTACACGAGTCAGTTTAGACTTCAACGTTGATTTCTTTCTCAGAAAACAATCATCATCATCATGTGCCATGCCGGTAAGCGTGGGCGGTCATGTTTTGCCACCTCAATCGATCACCATAATCGTGGATCAGCTCTGTGTTCTTGTCACGACCATACAACGTGGTCAAGCCATTAAGGTATTTACTTCTCTGCCCTCCCCTTGTTCTCTTCCCCTCGATCTTGCCAGTTGCCACCAAGTTCTCCAATTTATTTCTTTTCATAACGTGACTGTCTACGTCTAATTTCTCTAATCAGTTACGGTTTTCAATTGTTTCTTGTAGGACTTGGTCATTTGTTTTTCGGACTGTCCATGGTATTCTTTGCATTCTCCTCAGAAACCACATTTCCACAGCCATCAGATGTTTTTCAGCTTGACTGCTCATTGTCCACGCTTCACATCCATACAAAAGTACAGGCTTCTATGTAGCACCTCAAAACTCTTTTTCTCTTAGCAATTGACATCTTTTTATTTGTCAGTATATTTTTCATCTTGCAAAAGGCTGCCTTCGCCATGGCGATTCTTGTTCTAATCTCTTCAAGGCATCTCCCATCAGATGTTATGACTGTTCCGAGATAATTGTACCGATTCACTTGTTTAAGAATATTCCCATTTACTTGAATATTACATTGTGGTATTTCCTTCTTCTTAGTGACGACCAGAATCTGTGTCTTCTTACAATTTAATTGTAACCCAAGTTGTTCACTGTGTGCAACAATCGCATCTACTAAATGTTGCAGATCCTGTTCTTTGTCTGCAATCAATACTGTATCATCCGCATATCTAATGTTATTGATTTCTTTCACATCGTCAACATTTCTGAAAATACTTCCAATGTACAGGGAAAACAGATCTGGAGACATTACACATCCCTGTTTCACACCTCTCTTAATAGGTTGATATTGACCTACTTCATTATCAATCTTTATGGCAGTTTGTTGTTTCCAATAAATGTTTTTTATGAGTATAATGTCTTTTTCATCAATTTGTAGATCTGCAAGCATCTCCACAATGTTGACATGTCTTACTTTATCGAATGCTTTTATGTAGTCAATAAAGCAAAGATGTAAATCTTTAGTTACTTCTATAGAACGTTCAATTAATGTTCTCAGTATATACACAGCACTTACTGTACCCTTGCCTTCTACAAGTCCACATTATTCTTCTCCTATTTCGGGTTGTATTTTCTTCCTAACTCTTTGCATGGATGTAAAATTGCCTTGAAAATCAGCCAGGGGTTGGCGTTGATAGCTACGTCCTGCTAAGGACATGCAATGTTATTTCTTCATAGTTATTTATAATTTAGAAGTATGGCACCCGGTACTAACTCGAAAATGTAAAGGATGGGATTGCTTAGTAGTATTGCGCCCGGTACTAACTCTAAAATGTAAACGTTGGGATTGCTTAGAAGTATGGTGCCCGGTACTAACTCGAAAATGTAAATGTTAGGATGTCCTAGACGTATGGCACCCGGAACTTACTCGAAAAGATAACGGCTGTGATGGTTTCGAGGTAAGGCTCCCGCTTCTAAAACAAACAAACAAAAAGTTAACTGATTCATTGCCAAACAAAAAAGGACCAAACATGGTGTACGATCAACTGTGCAAGTATTATAATATAACTTTTCGTTGACTGAACTTTACAATTGTGGAAGATACAAAGAAACAAAACAAAAACAAAAAGTTGCCCCTATTATGCCGGTATATTGTCCTTCTGTCCAAATGGGAAGTCGAATTTGGCAATATGTTATCCTTCGGCACTGAATAAGTTAAGATTGGAGTGGTTTGAAATACAGTGTCCAACTCTAACTCGGAAAATGTCCGGTCCATTTGAGGAAAATATATTAAGAACAATATTATCCTACGACACCTGTTAGTGAATCCGCAAGGGTTCCCATATGCACATTGAGTACGTTATACTCCCTCGGTATTTGCAAATTGTAAAGGGTAGGCCGGATATGCCACTGTTCTGTGAACATTTCACAAAAAGGGGCGACCTACCTACAACAGAGTAAGTATAGTTTGCATGTAAGACAGTTTAGTTTAGTTTAGTTTAGTCGATGGATCAACATCACGGCACACGGGTGTAACCCATAAGTGCTCCGTTCTCTTCCTAACTCAAACCTGAGTCTGGAGGCCTCAGCTTAGTGCACGAACTCCGTAGCACCGGCGAGGATCCTGAAATACTTTGGGTAGATTTTTAACTCGAAATTTTGCCCGGGCAGCGCCATTAGGCTACTCTTTTTCTCTTTCCAACTGCCAAAGGGATTTTTTACGTGCGCAACAATACACACGGGCTTCCTATCTCATTACCCAGAGACCAGGGGAAATGTTATTACTAGAAGTCCACGTGAAAAAAATCCCGGTCCTCACCGGGGCTTGAACTCGGGGACTTCCAGCACTCGAGGCGGACACCATACCTCGAGACCACGTAGCACCCTCGCAGCATGTAAGACAGCAGGAACCTTCCCCCTCCCCACCACCCTCTTCCTCCCCCAACTCCCAAATCCCATTCTCCCAATAAAAAACAATTAAAACACACAGTGCCTTCTACAGTGTATGTAAGAGAGCAGAACCCCTTCCCCCCCCCCCTGCCCCTCCTCCCTCAACTCCCAAATCCCTTTCTCCCAATAACAAAAAGAAGACATTAACACACACAGTGCCTTCGACTGTTCAACATTGGAAATAGTGGAGCATCGTGAGAGAAATGGAGCTGTTATAACATTTGATTTACGTTTTTCTATTCATGTTGCGATCGCTCGCTTTGAAATCAAGCGGATTCCACCACCAGCTACTACTTCTAGTACACTGGACTGATTTTTGCGTGTGGGTTAGCTTTCTCTATTACCAGGTCCGTCGACATCAGGCGCACCCACTCCGACTTCAGAGTTAGTTATATTTGTGCGTCCCCAAGGACGAGAAGTCAACAGTTTAGTCCAGGTGACCGGTGTAGGGGATGACCCGTTACCTCGGCATCAGCACACTGGATTTTTAAGGACGAGGGCTTTTATCCATTGGGCCATGCTGACATCCATTTGATATAATCAATATCTTGAACAACATGCAGCTGTCAGAGCAGCCGATGAAACCTTCAACTTGTTCGAGATGCAAAGGGAAGTCAGACATGATTTCATTCACCTCTCATGCCTTTCAAACATGTACGCAGACACTAGCAACGAGAAATGGCAATAATTATCACTGCGTGATCTCTGCGTATTTTCTGTTCCTCACTATGAGTGTCGATCAATACCTGTTAATTAAGTCCTCATGCTTACGGGAATTTCCTATCCTCTTTAAACACACAGAGAGAGAGAGAGAGAGAGAGAGAGAGAGAGAGAGAGAGAGAGAGAGAGAGAGAGAGAGAGAGAGCGACAGACAGACACAGACAGAGAGAGGCAGAGAGTAATGTTTCCCCTGTGAAGGGTCTCCAAATGCAAACACGTCAAAGCTGATAGAAGTGATAGAAGAGATAATATATCGGGAGCCTCCGTGGTCAAACCGTCTACCTCGCGTTCCGAAGGTTGTGGGTTAAATTCCGGGCTACGTCTTTTAGTTCACGAGTGAATTTGTCTCTGAGACAACCGAGGGTCGTCACTGGAGCTACAGAGTTCGTGCTTTTTTTGGCGCTTTTGGCAGGCCACACTTCGGAAAGAGACTGAACCATATGGGATAAAACTCGGTGCAATGAAGTCTATCCTCTCGACTTTTAAGACTTTTTTGGGGGAATAATTATTTTAATATAAAAGAAAACAACAATGACAGAAGCATCATAATAGATACCATTATTTATTGGAGTGCAAGCATTATGAACTCCCAAGGATGTCACTAAATGAAAATCTGTCCCCGCTTGCAATAAACCAATGGCCATGGGAAAATTGAATAAAGATATATAGCTTAGAGAACTGCATGGAAAGAATAAGAAAAACAAAATAATGTATGCATATAGGATTAAGTCACAGATTGTGCCTAAATATTTTAAACAATCGACAGATGTGATTTTACAGAAGAATGCTGAAAATTCCCTGGTTAACCAAAATTAGTTATCTAAATGTTTTGATAGAGGCTACAAGACAAAGGGAATCTATCACAAACATCAGAAAGAAATATTAATAATACTAGCTGACCCGGCCCGGCTTCGCCCAGACCCTGATGGGGAGCATCTCATTTAATTCATATAAGTAGTCATATAAGTTACCCGTTCCCGTTCCCGACTATCTACTGTCTGTCTGTCTGTCTGTCTGTCTGTCTGTCTGTCTGTCTGTCTGTCTGTCTGTCTGTCTGTCTGTCTGTCTGTCTGTCTGTCTGTCTGTCTGTCTGACCCGGCCCGGCTTCGCCCAGACCCTGATGGGGAGCATCTCATTTAATTCATATAAGTAGTCATATAAGTACCCGTTCCCGTTCCCGACTATCTACTGTCTGTCTGTCTGTCTGTCTGTCTGTCTGTCTGTCTGTCTGTCTGTCTGTCTGTCTGTCTGTCTATTATTTGAAAGAACACTTGAAAGATCTTTACACCTTCCCCCAACAATTAACTTGGGTAAATGGAGCGTCTCATTTAATTCATATTCGGCCCCTGCTCCCGTTTCCGTGCCCAGAAAAGACGACCCGGCCCGGCTTCGCCCAGTTCCTGGTGGGCAGCATATCATTTAATTCATATTCGGCGGAGGGAGGAGGAGGAGGGAGGAGGAGGAGGAGGAGGGAGGAGGGGGAGGGAGGAGGAGGAGACAGGAGGAGGAGGGAGGAGTAGGAGGGAGGAGGATGGGATTAGGAGGGAGGAGGGGGAGGGAGGAGGAGGGAGGAGGAGGGAGGAGGAGGAAGAGGGAGGAGGAGGAAGAAGGAGGGAGGAGGAGGAGAGAGGAGGAGGAGGGAGAAGGAGGGGGAGGAGGAGGAGGGAGAAGGAGGAAGAGGGAGGAGAATGGGGAGGAGGAAGGAGGAGGAAGAGTGAGGAGGAAGAGGGAGGAGGGAGAAGGAGGAGGAAGAGGGAGGAGGAGGAGGGAGAAAGAGTGAGGAGGAGGGAGGAGGAGAAGGGAGGAGGAGGAGGGAGGAGGAGGAGAGGGAGGAGGAGGGAGGAGGAGGGAGGAAAGAGGAGGAGGCAGAGGGAGAAGGAGGAAGGAGGAGGAGGGAGAGGAGGGAGGAGGAAGAGGGAGAAGGAGGAGGGAGAAGGAGGAGGGGGAGGAGGAGGGGGAGGAGGAGGCGGGGGAGGAGGCAGGATGAGGAGGGGGAGGAGGAGGGAGATGGAGCGAGGAGGAGGAGGGAGGAGGTAGAGGGAGGAGGAGGGAGGAGGAGGAGGGGGGAGGAGGAGGGAGGAGGATGGGGAGAAGGGATGAGGAGGAGGGGGAAGAGGGAGGAGGAGGGATGAGGGGGAGGAGAAGGAGGAGGTGAGGATGAGGGGGAGGAGGAGGAGGAGGGGGAGGAAGGAGCGAGGAGGAGGCGGAGGATAGGAGGAGGGATTAGGAGGAGGAGGAGGAGGGATTAGGGAGGAGGAGGAGGAGTAGGATGGAGGGGGAGGGAGGAGGAGGGAGGAGGAGGAGGAGGGAGGAGGAGGAGGAGGATGGAAGAGGAGGTGGAAGAAGGGGAGGAGGAGGGGGAGGAGGATTATAACGCATATGCCTGTAGATAACTGCAGCGAAAAGGTGCACCTATTTGAGAAATATGCAACGTCAGCGCACCAACTGTTACTTATTGATTGTTAGTTAGTTAGTTAGTTAGTTAGTTAGTTAGTTAGTTAGTTAGTTAGTTAGTCGTGGTTCCAACTTCACGGCAGCGGGTCGTCCCCATATTGCTCCGTTCCTGTGCCAGTGAATATCACAAAATGCTCCTCACTGCCCCATGTGAACAATGGAATAGATAGGAGTGTCGGCAAGCCAACAGCCTGCACAGGTATGATGTGCATAATGCTGCCGCCAGAATGCCAACACAAAAGGCCTCCACGAAAAATACAGTTCATCATCGATGAAAACGGTAGTCACCAGAAAGACTTCATTGACCGGGGTTTTATCCCATATGGCTTGGTCTCTTTCTGCAGGGCGACCCACCGAAAGCGCCGCACAAAGCACGAACTCCGTAGCTGCAGCGACGACTCCCAGGAGTCTCCTGAAAAAATGCACTCGTGAACCGAAAAGGCAAACCAGTCAATCCAGCAACAGCCGGCCGTCATCGTTCCGAACATGCAATTCACGCGAATAACAACCGCGGACAGATGCAAAAGCATTCCTCGCGAAATTCACAGCTCACTGTGTCGCGCCACGCACTCACTCAGTAGCAGGGCGACGGAACCATAGCCTCCTTAGTCGCCTCTTACGACGTGCATGGTAGGCAACAGTGTTACTATTCTTTGCTCCCCCGTATGAGCCCCGGCAACACGCGGGCGTACTTGTTGATTGGAGATCGCCAAATGTGGAGAAGCATAATCGTCCACGCCAGTCGGCAAGACACTTAACGATGCTAGAGGTCAGTATTGCTAAGTAAAATAATACTAATTCAAGTCCTTTATTGAAAAGCTATTTTATATACTGACGGGAGTGAAGTGATAGCACAATTTGATTACTACAATTGTTTGAATGGAATGATTATATAAGGGGCGTTCATTTGAAATCCGTTCGTGTCGCACCGCGCGTAATTGCGTTTTTTGAACATGATTATGTCATAGTCATGTGATAAGTACTGGCCAATGAATAAAAGAGCACGTGCTTATCGTCCCATGATGCATAGGTTCTGTTTCTGACCGTTGAGAAAATGGAGGGGTTTGGTCCAAATTCTTGCAAAACAGCTCAAAGAGTGGTGATTCAGTTTCTTTCATTTGAAGGATGTCGACCAGACGACAATCATCGAAGAATGCAGGCAGCGTAGTTAATAAATGTGTGTCGAAGACAACAGTGACAGACTGGGGACGAATGTTTCAGAAAGGACGTCAGTTCACGACAGAACTTCGACGGCCGGGCCAAGCACATATTGGTGCAACAGAAAAAAAAAAACATCGCCAAAATTGATGCAGCAGTACAGATGAACCGTTGTTGAAGCATACGTTCGCTAGCGAAAGAATTTGATGTGTCAATTGGGACAATTCAAAAGGTCGTTCGTAAGAAACTGCAATATCGGAAGGTGTGTTCACAGTGGGTTCCACGGTTGTTGACCGACCACCAAAAAGAGGAACGCATGGGATGGTGTTTGAGCCACTTGCTGCGTTACAGAGTGGAAGGTGATGCAATTCTCTTCCGCATAGTGGTAGGCGATGCATCATGGTGTCACCACTTTGAGCCGAGTAGCAAAAGAGATAGCATGCAATGGAAGCTTGCTGGATCACCAAAAGCCCAAAAAATTCAAGTTACAGGTTTCCGCTGGTAAGGTTATGCTGGGCGCATTTTAGGACCATGAAGGGCTATTGTTGGCCGACTTTAAAGAACCTGGTGTCAACATCAACTCTACCCACTACTTGCAAACACTAGACAAGCTGCAAAAAGCGGTGTGATTTTGTTGCACGATAATGCTCGTCCGCATGTCGCAAAGATTGTACAGGAAGCTTTAGCAAGGAAGAAGTGGGAAATTCTGCAACATCCAGCCTATAGTCCTGATTTGTCACCATGTGTTTTTCATTTGTTCGGGTCTCTAAAAAAAAAAGCTCTCAAGGGACAAAGATTTCACACAGATGCAGACGTAATGAACGCGGTAAACACATGGTTCAGCTAGCAACCACAATCCTTTCTTTGCGGACGGCATTCACCGCCTACCTTAGCAATGGGATGCTTGCCTGAATGCCTACGGCGACTTCTTCTGACCAACCCATGGTGCATAATTCATTCAAAATGAATGCTTTATTTAATTCTACCACACCTGTTAATGTTTCTTGCATGCTTTTGTAATAAAGCCATTGGAACGGGTTTCAAGTGAACGTCCCTAATATAATCTTCACAATATGAAACGGCAAAAGTATAAGATAGGAAAAAGTTAATTGCATGTCCTTTACAAGACGTAGCAATAAATCCCAGCATTTATTTTGTTTGTTTGTTTTGTTTTGGTTGCTATTTTACGTTCAATAGTTTGCCATTGTTTTTTGAACGACCAACGCCCATGCCATTGAAATCAAGGCAAGACGGTCTGCTTTCAAAACATCTGCAATTGATTTCGAACTCTCGGCTCGGTATGTCGGGGTACTGTGAACGTTAAGAAAGAAATAGTGAAATAACTAGAGACACTAGTAATTCCATTAGTAATCCAGAAGTATTGAACAGTATATTACTGGTGTAAATACAGTTCAGTTTAACCTGTACACCGAAAATATAATGAGAAATGTCAGAGATGATATAACCAAGGAGCAATATGATGCCCTAAATATTGGTGGTCATGAAATACCAGAGATTGGATATGCTGATGATATAGTATTACTATCCGCATCACAAAATAGCGTAGATAAACTTATAATCTCAACCCAAAAGAACGGTGAAAATCACAACTTATTAAAAAAAAAAAAGGTAATGCATATAGATAGAAAACGCTAATAAGGAGAACTAAATATATGTTAATGAGGAAAAATTGGAGATGGTGGAACATTTCGAATATGACCGAAGGGTCATTAATTGCCAACAGACAACAGACCAAGGGGAAAACCTAGAAGCAAGTACCTGGATGGCTTGGCCTTGTGGCATGGTCGAGACAGAAACACGGAGCTGATCCACGACTCTGGTGATCGAGTGAGATGGCAGAACATGACCGCCCACGCTTACCGGCATGGCACATGATGGATGATGGATGGATGGTCATTTAATTGCCAACACTGGTAACACAATGAAATAAATTAAAAGAACATTTATTGCTCTTCAAAAACTAAAAAATAACAGAATAAATTGTGGCATGGGACAGATAGACGTATAAACATTAGATTGTTAAGGCCATGCATCTTTCCCGTCGCAACAAACGCATATGAGACCTGGACACTAAACCAGCTGAACAGCCAATAAATGCCTTTGAATATAAATGTTATAGACGGGTTCTAAGAATATCTTGGATATAGAAAAAGAACAAATAAATCCAAACAACAAGATCTTAATACTGAAGAAGGGTAGCTACTGCAGACCATAAAACTAAGAAAATTGAAATGTTTTGGTCACTTGAAACTCATGAAAGTTTGGAGAGAATAATAATGGAGGGGTATACAGCCCGAGAAGAGAGGAAGGGAAAGGCCAAAGAGAAGATGGATGCAGGATGTGGCAGATGATGTCCAGATGGGTGTATGGGAGGTGGGACATCTTGCTTATGATCGAGAAATTTTCCGGAAGGTTGTTATGGGAGAGGGGTTCTGCAAAGGGCATGCTAATGAATGAATGAATGAATGAATGAATGAATGAATGAATGAAATAAATACAGTTCAGTACTCCTGAAAGCCTATGTCGTTGATGTTTACAGTTCATCCCAAATTCTATTAACTGATTCAATGCCAAACAAAATAAGTTTGGACCAAACATGGTACGCTATCAAATTAACAGGTACAAGTATTATAATGAAAATTTCCGTTCACTGAACATTGATATTGCGGAAGATACCACGAAACAAAACAAATAAGTATGGCGATATATCGTCCTTATGTCCAAATAGGAGAACACATATGGGGATATATTATCCTTCGACAATGAATCAGTTACGAACATCCTTGCTCCAGATTTGGCTTATTTCAACACTTTTTGGAACCCACAATGAACTTACCCAGTCTCCCATGTTTTCGCGATCTCCCCAAATATTTTCGCTTGTAAGCGTTAAGCTACTTTGGTAATCAACCTGTAGGGACACACGGAGTAAAAATATATGCGACCAGTGCGGAGCAATTATCCTATTCTTGGCCAGTCATCGGAAAACTAGTCAATATACATAATTTCTCTAGTCGGTCTAACACAATCACGGGCTCCTGTTTTCTTGTCAGAAAGTGAAAATGGTGATTGGTGAGGCAGAAATCAGTGTTGTTAAGAAACAATCTAGCATGGCCACAATGATCTGGATCTATTGGTTTTTGGGACTGTCCCCGAATTTTCAAATGTTATAAAGACAATTTGGGATATTCGTTTTGTCCTGGATCCGATCAGAATATAAAGATATATCCCGGTTTAGATACATTTTTGTTATATACACCAACGCGATTCGTAATCCGGAATACCCTTTCGAAAGCAGCTGCAGGCGATTTGGAACCAGACAGCCATGCTTTGATGTTTTACAATGGTACGAACGTCGGCTGTTCTTAAAGCAATGACACACTACTACTGTATAGTTGCATAGAAAATAACAAACAGCCAAAACTGGTGTTGACTGTGACGTCCTGTACCGGACATGCTATTAGTTTTAAGTGACTCTCTCTGAAGGTAGGAAACTCAAGCTGGTAATATCTGATCGAACGTGCTTTCTGAGTAAAAGTTAGCTGCATATCCTTCACAGGACTTCACCGTCAACCCCAGCATTTTATGGTTGTTTGTGATTTCTTGGAAAATTTACTTTCAGTAGTTTGCCATTGCTTTCTGAACTATACCATTGTATGAAAACAATTTTTCGCTTGAAATGTGTCTATATCTGCAATATTCTCACTTGTATGAACCCGCTGTCTTCTTTAGTCTTCTTTAGTTCAACCAGTGCTTCGTAGAGTGTATCCTCCATTATTGTTTCTCTAGGCCCAAAAGGTTTGCCTAGATACGTCGTGTTCTGGGCAGCCCTGGAGTATGTGAGGAATCTGAAGACTGCTACGTGTTCACTTCGGTGGAGTTGCTTACGTGCATGATTTATCTAGTGACCTGGATGCTTTGATTCCCATTTAGTTCTCTAGGCTTTTAAAAAATAATTTGACCTCATCACAAATTATATCTGTAGCAGGCCTAAATATTCTTCCCCCTTACTTGCGGGGAAAGAAGACCCTGTTGAGCTTGACTCTAGTGTAACAAGCTACGTGGAGGGTCCCAAGTAACTATGTAACAATATTTCAATATTATTCTATAGCCCTGGCTGGGATAGGTCTTTGCTTGCCAACCCTCCTCCGTTTCCCCCGGACTCACTGTCACTCTCTCTTTCGACCTCAGGACCTATTTCCTGCAGGGTCGTTCTGGCTGACACGCATACAACATGACGCTCTTCAACATATTTGTAATTGTAAATTTAATACTCAATACATAACAGCACAGAAAAAATATCTGGCGATTAACTCATAAACATCTACACACAATCTAGAGAGAAAACTAGTCCATACAATATCAACACAAATATAAATATCCTAGATCATCGTTTTCCATATTGTCCCATGAATTCACCACCACCTCACAGCAAGTTCCCTGGTCTTTATTTCCCGCGTAGGTTGTTCGAACAACAAGGTTCCATCGATCCAGGATTCCAAGTTTCCGTGGCATACACGAATGTAGTGTGTCCAATGGTTAGGGAAAGTGCCCTGGGATCTCGTGGCACAATTTTGGTGGGGAACTACTCAAGGAGAATAAATAGGATATATGCGCGGGTGTGTCAGTGACTTAGGCGGGATTTAGCCCAAAATGCAAACATACTCGATCCCAGCTCAACGAAAAGCCTGCCGAGGTGTTCTGAAAGTATTCGTTCGGGCCCGCCGTGGTTCTATCTGGTATAGCCCAACAGCAGCAGGGACTTCCTAGTAAACATAATGTTCTATGTCGATGCTCTGTCGAAACTTCCGGCTATATTCGCCGTCAAAAGAAGGATCCTGTAAAGTTAAAACAATTTTGAGAGCCTCTGGTGTAAACTTCATATACAGCCGGCATGGAGATTCCAATGGTCTCAGCATGTCGGTTGCCATACATAAAATACATACAATTACCTAGTATTCAATTGTCTTCATACCACACTCCTCTCCACACTCATACCATGCCTTTATTAATATTGGGCACATACCTTCTCAGGCTTCCCTCTCACTTGCAAACCTTGCCTTTCTCACGACAAAGCTATTGTGGAGTAGTGTGCGTAATTATGTATGTTTCCTACTCTTAACTAATCATAATAGTAGGTCTGTATGGACCGCAGTGCATCTCCCTCCCCCATCCCTAGCAAGAACAGGAAAGAGGAAACTACCCTGTCCGGCCGCCGCTCTTGTCTGAGCTGTCACCGCAATGTATCGGCCGTGTCTCACATAACCCATACATTCAGATGAGTTCAGGTTCTCTCAGGAAAGACGAAAGAGATAGCACAGTGGATCGCCTCTTCTGGCTCAAGAAGATATAACTCAGATGGATGGAACCGGTCCCCACGGAGCCCTTCCCTCCCCTCGACATGCCATAGCTATAGAATGTTTATATTCAAATGAAAGAGAACACTAAACAGAGGTAAAGCCATAGGAAGAAGGATAGCCCCGATTTGTTCCCCCGCCATGCCCAGATCTAGACGCTTAGCCAAATTGGCAAGAATGCCGTTTCACCAATTCGTCTCATTATTTGAGACGACCAAGCTTAATATGCCCATGTCTGGCAGGACCAATTAATCTAAATTACCTTTCATTCCCCAGCAGTAGGATGCGGCACTTTATCTGTAAAATTCTTTAAAACTTCAATACATTGTGCCGACAACAACCGACAAGGTTGACAACGGACATTTCACGCCAACCATTACCCTAGGTCATATTTGGTGCAAGGCGTGCCATTGGGTTTTCCCGAAGAACAGATAGATTACAAAGTATTCGTGTCAAATGCTCGGGTTATGAAAGTAATCCAGAGAATTCCACTCCGAAGGAATTGAGCGGATAGGTATGAGGACATGGGCCACTGGGGTTTCGCTACATCTAGTCCGACTTTGTGAATACACATGAAGAGTGTAGCATAGGTGGGAGAGCAAGCGCAATTGAAAAACCACTACTTTTATCGTTTCTTTACTTATTCAGTCTTGGAGATTTGTCCGCAACAGACGAGCAATATATCCGGCGGGCCTATTCTCGCTAGTCGCGAGATCCGCACAGTGGCAGTCAGGGAGATTTACTCGCAGCAGACGAGCAATATCTCCGGCGGGCCTATTCCCGTTGATCGCGGGATCCGCACGAGTCAGACGGGGAGTCTGATAGTAGTACACACTTACACAGGTCCAGACACTTGCGATTGACAGGTGTTCATGCCCAGTGGTCCGGGCACGTATGCGACCCATACTGCGGGATTAGGCTGAACGCCTCTAAGTCAAATCCCAAGGGGTTTAGGGTCTGGCAATCGCTCGTCTCTTGCTCGTGGATGCGAGGTATCAGAGGTTTGACGCTGAGCCACCAGCGTCTGCAGCCTACCTTGTTACAGACGTATTGGTTATCCATTCCTCTGGATCAAATAAGGCAAGGCCGAGAGAGGGGACATTTCGTTTTTTATGCACCACATGTTCTCTAAAGCTCTGCCCAGGCATTGTGAGATGGAATTTTGGCCAAATTCCAATCCAGACACTTTAGTCTGTCAAGACTGCAAGGTGCCACTCACTCACTTGCTAGTGTGAAAGAATAAGAACCCTAAAGAAAATTCACAGCTCAGAAATATACATCTTGCTTCTTCTTCTTCTTCTTCTTCTTCTTCTTCTTCTTCTTCTTCTTCTTCTTCTTCTTCTTCTTCTTCTTCTTCTTCTTCTTCTTCTTCTTCTCCTCCTTCTCCTTCTTCTTCTTCTTCTTCTTCTTCTTCTTCTTCTTCTTCTTCTTCTTCTTCTTCTTCTTCTTCATTTTAAAGTAAAGATGAGAAAGTAGCATATCAATATATTATACTTTTACTTTAAATAACAGACGGTATTGTTGCAACTGCTGTCTAGAGTGAGCCGAAGTTGCAGACGAACCCTACAGGAAAGTATAACGAAGCAGGCCAGCATGGCAGAATGGATAAGAGCGAGTGTTCTAAAACATCCGGTATGCTGATGCCGAGGTAAGGGATTCATCCCCTACATCAGACAGTTGGACTAAACTGTTGGCAAGTTCTTGACTTGGGGACGTAAATTACAAGTAGCTCTGAAGTAGGAGTGGGTTCGCCTGATGGTGAGGGACACTATTATTAGGGAAAGCTAATTCACACGAAAAATTCAGTCCAGCTCTACTAGAAGTAGAGTATATGGACTATGCTTGAGCTTAAAGCTAGAGAGAGCAAAAGAAAGTATAAAGATAAATGTCCCATTAATAAGTAAAGAAAAGAACCAATGTCCTTGCCCTGGGGCGTGTTGCATTATGATAAAGTAAGTCAATGACACTTAACGATTTAAGACCTGCTGGGTATAAGGTGCCAACCTCATATTTGTATAGACCAATCGGCACTCGATGGCCGACGGGGTCAATATCACGTCTGTCGCCTTTATGTCTCAGAACACTTCCTGGTACCCGTTTCAGGCTGAGTTGACCAAGGAGTCCAAAGTCAATTTTTATTTTTAAAGCGCTTTTGTTAGCATTCGAACCCATGATCACGGGACAGATAGGCAAGCGTGCAAGCCACTGCGCTACCGCGGCGCATGTCGACAAAAGTGGATGTGCAAAACAGAAGCAGCCGTCTATTATCCGATTGTTAACCAGCGAAGGGGTGACATTGATAGCCAGGCATTGGCGAATGGAAAGGGTTGGAGTAAGGAGGATCTCTATAACGAAGTGGTTATGCCGTCTGCCTTGTGCTCCGAAGGGAACGTTTTCGGACTGCTTATTTGGTTCTAGAGTGCAGTGTCTTTTTTATTCCCTTTTCGGAAACAATGGGGGATCGTTGCGAAACTACGCAATTCGTGCTAGAGGAGCGGCTGGCCGAGTGGCTGGATCGCCGGATTCTCCTTCGGGAGACCCGGGTTCGAATCCTCGGTAAGGTGTGGGATTTTTTTCTGTCGGGGGCAAAAAGAAAATCCTAACCTGCACAGTTCGTGGCGACTGCACTAGCCAGGCGGCCTTAATTCCTCAGGCCGAAAGACACCCCCCCCCCCCCCCCACTTGCCATATACAGGAAAGTACTATATTCGCAGTAAATGACAGTTTTTATGACAGCAAAGCTTTCGGCAGGCGCTTGGATGTTTTATATAGGAAGGGTTGCCAGACGTCCGGCAAAAAGAGGACATGTCCTCCTTTTTAGCCTAATATTCTCCGTCCGGCAGGCAACGCTAAAAACTTTTAAAATGTACGGCTTTTCTTATATTTTTTGTTATACTTTTTTTTATGTACTGTTGTTGCGACTTACAATGTATCTACACACTACCGTATGTTTACATTGTTAAAATGTACAAAGTCTATGTATTTCTGCGAACTAGTCGATTATAGTAATTGTAACTGTTATCTTTATTTGGCCCATTACTCTTTTTGATATTTACTTTTACTTCTTTATTAAAACCCATTGCTTAATAATATTTATTTAATTTCCCTATTTATACCAAATGTGAAACACCAACTATTTGTATAATTTGAAACTAACTGTTGCCCTATTCGGCAACACTAACAATCTGGCTCTATGCTGTAGTCTCTATTGTCAAAACGTTAATGTTATTTCCGGTAGCAAATACGCAAATTAAAATTGTTTTTCAATTTGTAATTTTTGCCATCGTGTATGCATATATGATTGCTAACGAGGATCTTCTATGAAAAGTTGACTCCTCCGAGAAATATGTCGAGTAATTAATGAAGATTATATGGTAATAATTGTGCAATCGGCTGTTTAAATCATGTTTTTTAGCATTTTGAAAAAGACCGCTATTGAATTTATATTTATTTTTTAACATGATTGTTTCTTGGTCGATTCACTAAGAGTAAGATATACTTATTGGCAGCTATTGTAAAAACTGTATTGATTGTGGGTTTAATCTGGAACGATTCAAATTAAACATTCAATATGTCCTCCTTTGTCCTCTTTTTTGTCTTATTATGTTCTCATTTTGGTGCCCGCATATCTGGAAACTTTATATATGGGATAAAAGATAGTTACATCAGACCTAATATGCACATATCCGAATCTCACAAACTAAGCAGCAAAAGAGGTTAGTGAGATTTGTGAAACCGACGTGTGGCTTTCATAATACCACCCCTGTTTGGTTTGGAATTGCTGCATCCAATCAAGAGAATTGCTTTCAAATATTCATCAGTCAATCTCATACGATGTGGTGACTTCACAGACTTAATTTTTGAAAAAAGTTTGCTCACAGACATAAGTTGTTCCAAACACTGATGCCATACCAGCGGCAAATATCTTAAGTTTCGAAAACTTAACATCAGGTAAGAAGCGGTACTTCCTTCTCTGTGCTTCTCTTTCAACAAGTCATTTGCTTGCAAATCAATTAGCTCCAACTGTAGTTTAACTGACACAGCATCAGGGTTACAATCACACGGATTCTGAAATAGAAGAATGTCACTCTCAATTCTGTCAAGATCTGAAAATCTCTTCAAACTCTTTGAAACAGTGAAAATGAGAAAGGTTTTCTCCTCCCAGTTGTGCTTCCAACAATGGCAACTTTTTCCAAAATCTTTTGTTGGTTCTGTAGAGGTCACAGACGAGGTAATTCTTTCCCTGAAGTTTCAAGTTCAGTTCATTCATGTCGACCAAAAATGACAACTTTGACAGGTAGGATCTGACAGCTGTGAATCAGCTATATCTTTCTCAGTGAGGAAAACATCCATGTCGTTTCGGAGCTTGTAAAAACGAAGCAGGACTTTACCGCAGCTGAGCCACCTGATTGATGTGTGATAAGGCAAGTCACAGAATTCAGAATCAATTTTTTCAAGACAAGCCTACAACTGACGGTGAATGAGTGCGTGTTCCCGAATGAAGTTTACAGCAGAAGCGACTGGTTTCAGTACATAAAAAATATCTAAGTCTTTCCCACAGAGTACTTGCTGATGTAGGATGCAGTGTATAAACAGAGCGCCCGGAATTTATAAATCTTCCAACTGAATCCTGATCTGCCCCACCAGACCCTTCCTCACTCAAGCCATTTTTTTCCCTTCCATCAACTGTAACGCCTAGAAGCTGATTCCACTGAAGGTCGCTAACCGTTAAGGCCTGTGGCGTGTTTATGCTTGCAGCTACGGGTTGCAATCGTATTTCCCTCATATTGGACTGGTAGTACATGGTTCCGTCGCCCTGCTACTTATTGAGTGCATGGGCGACACTGTGAGCTGTGAAATTCGCGGGGAATGCTTTTACATCTGTCCTGTACAGTGACCTGCATGTTCGGAACAATGGCTACCGGCTGTTGCTGAATTGACTGAGTTGCCTTTTCGGTTCACGAGTGCATTTTTCAGGAGACTCCCGGGAGTCGGCGCTGAAGCTGCGGAGTTCGTGCTTTATGCGACACTTTCGGCGGGTCGCCCTGCGGTAAAAGACCGAGCCATGTGAGAAAACCCGGGTCAATGAGGTCTTTCTGGTGACTGCCGAGTCCATCTACGATGAACTGTGGTTTTCGTGGATTAATTTTGTGTTGGCATTCTGGCGGCGGCATTATGCACAGTGTACCTGTGCGGGCTGTTGGATTGCCGAGACTCTTGTCTATTCCACGTTTCACATTGGACAGTGGGGAGCATTTTGTGTGATATTCACTGGCACAGGAACGGAGCATAATGGTGACGACCCGTTGCCGTGAAGTTTGAACCTCGACTAACTAACTAACTAACTCCACTGAAGGTTATAGTCTTGCAAAATTGTTTGCACTTCCACGAAAATGACTTTCCCAGTTGTTGTTC
This sequence comes from Cepaea nemoralis, assembly GCA_014155875.1. Taxonomy (NCBI): domain Eukaryota; kingdom Metazoa; phylum Mollusca; class Gastropoda; order Stylommatophora; family Helicidae; genus Cepaea; species Cepaea nemoralis. Next base: position 38,956 of record JACEFZ010020486.1, read on the forward strand.
CATGCATGCTGCAAACGGATGCCAACTCTTCCGATATCTGAAAGTCCAAATTGACGCCACGAATGAACACGAGAAGTTGTGACGTTCTCGGGAGATCAGTAGACTCATCCAGCGCCAGAGAATACCATGACAAGCTCCTAGCTTTCTCGCGTATCTGTAGTACTATGTTCTCTCCACGTTCTTCTGTTCTCCGCACAACTGAACTTGCCGAAAGGCTGATAGTTCCAAACAAATCGGCTTTCTCTGGATACAAGTCCTTTGCTGCTTCGATCATACACTCTTTGATGAAGTTGCCATCAGTAAACGGTTTTCCTCGTTCTGCCATCTTATGCACTGTTTTGTAACTTGTACGAGTGACAGATTCATTTTCAGCAAATTTTCTCGTGAAGAGATTTCTTTGTGTTTCAAAACCACGTTTAATGGTCTCATATTTCCCAGAGCGTAAATTTCCAAAAAAATTTTTTAATATGTTGATAGATGTTTTGTTTCGTAGTAACGCCGAAGATTGTACTCTTTCAAAACGGCAAGACTTTCGCTGCATGTTACGCAACTGGTTTTCTGGTCCTTAAGAAGTACTTTACTCTCCATTCTTCATTGAAAAATCGACACTCGGCGTCCACTTTTCTTTTCCTAGAAGCCATAATTAAGCGTGAAGTACACGGGAGCTGAAAATGAAAAAAAAAAAAACACATTAAATTAGAAACATAATTAAAATCCTATTGAAACACAAGAAAAGCAGAGGACTAGGGGTCACTGGTGAAGCTACGGCTCATCAAAGGTACATATACAGTTTGTAGGTACATTTGTGTACTCGCACAAAGATGATGGAGATAATAGCACAACGCCTACTGCTCATGGGCCGTAGAAGAATAGAATAATAAGCAGTCAAAGAGAATCTCATTCTGTGGTTGACAAGAAAACAACGATTTAGAGATATCAAAAGAAATTCAGGTCCGTTACAGGGAATCAGAATAATGTAATTAAAAAGATACAACAACAACTGATTAATAATGTCAATGCCATAATAAATAAAATTCATGATCAGATGAAATGACAAAATAGGCATCCCATGAATAAACATAGACATGATCATCCTTCACAGTACCAGTGATCTTCCATCACAGCACGGGTAATCATCCAACACAGTACCATTGATCTTCCATCACAGCATGGGTAATCATCCAACACAGTACCTGTAGTCTGATACACAACACCAGCAATCATGAGACAACAAGATGGAACAAACGTCATTCATTCAGTAGTATGCCCTTTGCAGAACCTCGCAGCCATAACAACCTTCCGGAAAACATATCGATCATAAGCAAGATGTCCCGCTTCAGTTACACCCATCTGGAGATCATCCGCCACATCATGCACCCATCTTTGGCCTTCCTCTTCCTCTCTTCCCAGACATATACCCCTCCATTATTGTTCTCAGGCACAGACATAGCTATTATATTCCTATATTCCTATTTATACTATGAAGGTTCATTAAAAACTCACCCCACAGCAGATAATCGTCAATCCACAATCAAGATCCTCTTTGATCTTTTGGAACTTCACAGGGCCTGTCTGCCCTCTCAACTGCGGTCTGGAAAAATAGTGGCCACGCTCGGCCGTGCCTGGGGCATGTTCGCCCATCTGCTTGGTAGTGGCTCAGAGGGATGAGTTTAAACCCTCTGCTGAAAATTAGACATAGGCATCTCTTCGGCCTCATTTGTTCTCAAGGCCAAAGAGGCGGGAACATGGCGTGACTGGGATCTTTTGGCACGCCAACATAACATCCCAGCATCCTATGCATTTTTTTTACCAGGGTATCATGGGATATGCTACTCCATACTCTTGTAGAGCTGCGGCAGGCGGCTTCATTTGGTAATAGAATATATCTCATAATAAGGTTTGCAAAATATATAAATAAGGCCGCCTAAATAAACAGCCCAGTGCAGTCATGAGGACTCCGTACGTGTGAAGATCCCCTATTATTCTACACATAATATTTACATTTAAATTGTATCACAACGTCTCGTGTTTCATATGTTATATCAAGCAAGTTTGAACACCCACGGCGGGCCGGATGAAATTACGTCGCGCGCCGGATCCGACCCGCGGGCCGTAGTTTGGTGACCCCTGGTCTAGTGGAATAGAACATTCCGAAACGGCACTATTGGAATTCTTCGCCATAAGCACACAGGAAGTTTAAGAACGAGTGCTCTTACCCATTCGGCAATGCTGACCTCCTTTCGTTGTTGCTATTTGTGTGTGTGTATGTGTCTCCTTTCGTTCGTTTAAAATTTATTATTCTAAAGCTGCAATGTTGTCTCGTGTATTAACCTCCCTCTCCATTCTAGTTCACTCGGTTGACCATATAGTTTATCATCCAAAGCTGTTTCCCTCGGTCTGTCTAGATATGTCGTATTCGGGGCAGTCTTGGAAACGCGATCCGCTGTCTGCGACGTCAATCCACATATGCACATGGCTGATTTGCCAATCTTGAATTGTGTATAGGCCTACATGTGGTTGCGTAGTACGGTAGTAGAGTCTGTTCTGTTTTGAGTCGCAAAATAAATATTTATTCTGGTCTGTCCATGAAATGGTAATAATCTTGGTATTGGAGATTTTCTGTTTGATATGATGATGTAATAATTGTTAAATTTCTAAAAGTGCACTCCGCTATTTTGTACTCGTCGTCTTGAAGATAGAGGCGGAGGTCATATCCCCAACCTATTCCTTTCTCATCCTGTTTCTTACAGACAACTTGTACCCCAACATATTCAGGACTGGGTTTTGGACAACACCTCAGCTCCCTAAAAAACAGACGCATGTAAGTACACAACACTTTCTTAAATGTTAAGTCTATAGATTAATCAAACCGAATCTACGAACCCCACCTGTCCCAAGAGAAACCGCACTGTCCTATCTGGGAATCTGTGTAACACTTTTGAAATCAGCTTAACAATTTGGGAATCATTGTGACAATTTGGGAATAAATGTGACAATTTCGGAATCAATGTTTACAGGCGCCATTTGGTAATCAATGTGACAATCTGGGAATCAATGTGACAATTTCAGAATCAATGTTACTGGCGTCATTTGGGAATCATTGTGACAATTTGGGAATCAATGTTACTGGCACCAGGCTTAATTTCTTCCTTAAATGTTAAGTCTACAAATTAATCCGAACGACACTACTCTAGGGTCCATCAACCACCCACAAGAGTACCTACCGTACAGTCCTATTTTGGGAATTATGCAACAATTTGGAAATTATCGTAACTATTTAGAAATCAACGTAACAATTTGGAAATCTAATCACAGAAACTACAAACAATAAGGCTACGCAATTTATTGCCGGGCACATTTCGCTGCATCTCGTCAGGTGCATACTGCGTCGTAAAATAGTTAATAAATGAAGTGAATTGATTAATAATATTTTGGCTAAAATGCATAACACACATAATCATTGATACTGTTTGAATGTGGAGCATTTGTTATATCCTTGGCAATTACAGAGTCACTATGAAGTCTTTCTGTCTACATAATTCGGGTCATAGACATATAATCTTTGCAGCCTCGGAGTGTTTCAGTAATCGTTTATTATTCGTGGAACACAGTATATGCCTTTGCTATATTCACTTTATGGTCGCAGTTTAGCTGTTGTTGAAAGATGGCCGAGGTTGAACTTGTCTACCTAATCTAGTATATGTTCGGTTACTCGATTTACCAATATTCTTAGTCCTAGTTAACCGTTCTAGTTATGTAAGTTGCTTGCCATTCATACTGGAATTGATAAATACAGTTTGATTTATCGTAGAGAGACAATAACTCTTTCACAGATGGAGTAGGTATCTGCTAACTCGTTCACGCACCTGACGAGATGCAGCGAAATATAGCAGGCAATAAATTATGCAACCTATTCTCTGTGGCTTACTTGTTTAAATTCATTAGGGGAATATACCGTTATGAATTTGGAAATCAATGTAACAATTTAGGAATCAATGTAACAATGTGGGAATCAATATAACAATTTAGGAATCAATGTAACTGGCTTATTTGGCCTCCTGGGCGGGGATTACTTCTTTTAGACAAAAGAGGTCTATCAGCTGATGCCGAACTTATTGTAAGGAATTTCTTCTTCTTCTGCTACGTTCATCCGGAGTTTTTTCTTCTTTTTCGGACGTGATTGCGTTATGCCTGTTTACAGCAGAGCTGCGTTCTTGCGCCGTAAGGCCGACACATCCAACTTCTGCGGGCATTTGTTGACCGGGTTAACCTTCCCGGGGGTAAGGAATTTAATACTCTGTCTCTATATTTTGATGACTGCGCACATATAGTCCAGTGGTCTCTTACTCCTCAGCTGTCTTTTCATCATCATCATCATCATCATCATCATCATCATCATCATCATCATCATCATCATCATCATATACCATGCTGATAAGCGTAGACAGTCATATTTCGCCTTCTCACCCGATCACCAGAGTCGTGGATCAGCTCAGTGTTTCTGTTTCGACCATGCCATGTGGCCAAGCCATCCATTTTACTTCTCTACCTTCACATTCTTTCTTTTCCCCTTAATCTTGCCAGTTGTTGTCAAGTTCTCTAATTTATGTTTTCTCAAAATGTGTCAAAAACATTAGACTGTCTACTTCTAATTTCTCTCATAAGTTCACGGTTTTCGTCTGCTTCTTTTGAGACGTACTCATTGGTTTTTCTGTCTATCCATGGTATTCTTTGAATTGTCCTCAGAAACTACATTTCCACCATTAGACAGTTATCATCTTGTCTGCTCACCGTCCACGTTTCATCTCCATACAAAAGTACAGGTTCTATGTTGTACTTCAACACCTTTTGTGTGCGTGTGTGTGTTGCAATTGCCATCATTTTATTGGTCAGTATGTTTTCCATTTGGCAAAAAGCTACCTTTGCTATAGCCAATTCTTGTTTTAATCTCTTCAAGGCACCTCCCGTTAGATGTTATGGCAGTTCCGAGATAGTTGTGCCGATTCACATGATTAAGTTGTCTTTTATTCTCTAGTTTAAAATAAGAAAAAAAAGGAAACATCATTTACCGCCTTCTCGAAAACTACATTACTAACATTATTTTTGTTTTCGCCGGCAAATTCACTAGCAGAATGCCTTAAACTGTTAAGTACGAAGCGTCCACACTCAGGTCGCCGAGCCCGGAATCTACTGCCTTTCTGGAATGTGTGGGGTTGAATCCAGTGTAGAGAAGTCCTTCCCGAGCCGGTGCCAAAGAACAATTTTAACGAGGAATCTGTTTCAGGGATTTCTGTTCCCTGTTCTTGATCAGAAACAGGTGCGGTCTGCAAGCCCTGTGTTTGAACCTCATATCTGTTTAGTGTGTGCGTGTATATGTCTGTGGGTGTGTGTCTGTGTGTGGGTGTCTGTGTGTGTGGGTGTGTGTCTGTGTGTGTGGGTGTGTGTATGTTTGTGTGGGTGTGTGTGTGGGTGTGTGTGGGGTATGTGTGGGTGCGTAGGTGTTGGTGTGTGTCTGTGTGTGTGGATATCTGTGTGTCTGTGTGTGTTTGGGTGTGTGTGTGTGTGTATGTGTGTGGGTGTGGGTGTGGGTGTGTGTGGGTGTGGGTGGATGTCTGTGTATGGATGTGGGTGTGTCTGTTTGTGGGTGTGGGTGTGTCAGTGTGTGGGTGTCTGTGTGTAGGTGTGTGTCTGTGTGTGGGTGTCTGTGTGTCTGTGTCTCTGTGTGTAGGTGTGTTTGCCTGTGTGTGGGTGTCTGTGTGTGGGTGTAACCCGAAGCAGTTTCCCGCTGTAGCTATGTGATGTGATAGCGCCATCACATTCTGCAGGCCCCAATGCAGGGAGGGACAGGTGGCCAAGCTCTCTCACTTTAGCAGGCGATGACCAGCCGAGGCGTCAAACCCGCGTCCGACCATGGTCATGACATTACCAACGCAGTTCCCTATCAGTTTCGCTAACAAGCTCACGGAGAGGCACATGATGTTGTAATTAGGTCATGCTTCAACATAGCAAACACAGATACCGGATACTTTTGTTTGCATTCGCTAGCTTTGAACTCAAGCGTAGTCCATACACGTTCTACTTCTTCTAGTGCACTTGACTGATTTTTGCGTGTGGATAAGTTTACCCTATTACCAATGTCCCTCGCCATCAAACGATCCCACTCCGACTTCTGTGTTACTTTTAATTTACTCCCCCAAGTCAAGGACGAAAAAATCAACATTTTAGTTCAACTGACCGATGTAATGAACATACCCTGGTTTTATATATATATATATATATATATATATATATATATATATATATATATATATATATATATATATATATATATATATATATATATATATATATATATATATATATATATATATATATATTTCATGCTGGAATTCCTATCGAGGCCAGGACTCTTTTAAATTGACATGGGTCCCTAGGCAGACCCACCCTAAAAGTAGTACCAGAAAATGTTCCAGGAAGTAAAGACGACCGACTTCTAACAAACTACATAACCCTTCTATTGCAGATTGGTCTATAAGAATATAAAGCTAGCACTACAGACTAAATCACCCATCTATTGCCGATTGGTCTATAAGAATATAAAGCTAGCACTACGTACATAATACGCCACAAGACGTAGAAAGTGGTCCTTTTATGTTACATGTATTGTCGAAAACAGTCAACGGTTAATTAGATCTTCAATATGAACACATCGAAGTGGGATTATTGTATTAAAATAAAGAATAAATAATACTAACAGACACATTAAACACGTACGTAACACATATAGTACCTACATAAAACAGGTGTAAAAGACAGTGAAGCATTACGTTGAAAGAACGGGCAGACAGTTAACAACAGCTTCACAACAGCTGTATAATAACTCGTCAATACCATAGCAAAAGTAAGTTAAGTCTATCTGTTCCGGGTAATTGTTATTTTAAGCTCTCGGTGACAAGGTGTTCACGTAATAAGTTCCAGACACTGGAGCAAATAAAGTAAGTAACAACTGGAAATGAAACGTGAACAGATAAAACTGGATTCGAAACATGTAAAGCAGAGGTGGGGAACCTTTTTTTCTGCTATAGGCCATTTGGATGTTAATAACATTATTCGCGAGCCATACAAATTTATCTGCTTGAAAATTAGCCTGCTGCATGGTGTTTGTAAAGTTTCACTACACTTTGTGTGCAGAACAAATGTAAAAACTTCTCTCTTCCGTAGATAACACCATTATGTTTGGAGTGCAAAGAATTACTCCAGCAGACGACAGCCATTCGCTGTATTTTGCTTCACGATGGACTGTGGAGCAAATTTTTTAATGACATTATGTAACTGATTTTTTCAAATTTGTTCTACATACAAAGTGTATTGAGACTTTACAAACACCCGGTATATTTGGTCAAACATTTACTTAACTCACCCCTGATGTGATGGCTGGAACGCCTTCTCTTTTGTGAAGCGTGTGATGTTAGCCGGTATTGGTGATGTTGCTGCTAGATGATTTGATAATTGTTTATAAAGCTTCTATGTTGATTGCATTTCGAGTCCCGCCTGTGGTGTAGTAGTAGTAGTAGTAGTAGTAGTAGTAGTAGTAGTAGTAGTAGTAGTAGTAGTAGTAGTAGTAGTAGTAGTAGTGGTAGTAGTAGTAGTAGTAGTAGTAGTAGCAGTAGTAGTAGTAGTAGTAGTAGTAGTGGTGGTAGTGGTGGTAGTAGTAGTAGTAGTAGTAGTAGTAGTAGTAGTAGTAGTAGTAGTAGTAGTAGTAGTAGTAGTAGTAGTAGTAGTAGTAGTAGTAGTAGTAGTAGTAGTAGTAGTAGTAGTAGTAGTAGTAGTAAATCTTTATTTTCCAAGGGTTAAGAATTGAGCACGCAGGCCCGTCTGACATTCTGACATGGTGGTCTTGGCAAGGCCAGATCAAACGATATGAGTTGTTACTCTGAAGAATAAGTAAATGTATGTTGCTAGCAAGACACTCATTTAACTGAAAACATATATTTCAAAAAAATAGGCTAACAGTGTAACCGATCTGACCGAAAAGACAAACAAAAGAGTTTAAAACTGACACTTGTAAAGAATGATATCATCAGTGCCAAATTCAAGAACGTGTGGAAGGGGCGGAGTATCAGACTCATAAACTCAAGAAAGAAAATACATATTTACATCTGATTAATTGCTACTGTCCAAGCAACATCCCCTAGGAACTAGAAACAATCACGGGGAAAGAACAAAACTGATCTTTTGTTGAGATTTTAACAGTCACTCACAGACTGGAGGACCGGCAGGATGAGAATAGATTTATCTTGATTAAAGAAAGTCGTGGCGTGCTGATGAGAATAATCTAGCCTAGGAATCAACATACAGCTGAAAAGATGCTGGTGTTGACCGCAATATCCTGAAACAGGATGGAAACGCGGAAAAAAAAACAAAAACCCAGCCGACCGACCTACCTGCCACTGGAAACCATGGCATATCACAACTACATCTGACCTAGCTTTTTATACACCATACCTGGAGTGAAACAATTTTGGGAAACAACTCGGAAGCAGTGACCACCGGTCAATTTTTCTAACTGTAAGAAACAGCTTGCAAGTGGAAGAAGCTGGACAATGTACAAACACTTAACCAGCATACTGGTTAGGTAACTGATTACTGACAAAGACGTAAATAAAGTAACTGAAGAATTCTGCAAATGCATACTACGTGCAGCAGGAGAATCAGTATCATTAGATGCTCGTAGCAACATGAATCATAGTGACATAGTGAATTAGAGCAACTGCATAATAATGAGGAAACATGTAGAAAGCGAACAGAGTCCAAACCATGCCAAAAGCACCAAAATAAATACCAGCAAGTAAAGGCCAAATTTCACAGGGTCAAATGGATGGCTAGCCAGAAATGCTGCTAAGAGAAAACAGAAACTGTGAATTGTGTACGAAACTCAAGGACGTTGTGGGAGCTAGTAAAACGACCTAATAGGGCATGGGAAGAAAAAAAATTGCACTACATAAAAACGGAAAAACAAAATAATGGTTAGAATCAAATATCACATGGGACACTTATCACACTCAGTGAATCTGAGCTAGCATTATCAAAACTTAAAATAAAAAAAATCACTAGGAGTTAATGAAATATCCAATGAAATTATCAAGAACCTAGAAACAGTAGCCAATGCATTGCTGCTGCAGATCTTCAATAATTGCTGGACCTTAGGTATAGTTCCACAAACATGGAGAGAAGTAATCATGATACATCTCTGTGATATACAAAAACGTCTCTACTAACATGATGCGTTAAAAATACCAATCCCTAACAATTACTGATTAAGTATCTTACTTAATGTAGGCGAGGGAAAGAGTAGGGCAGCCACAATTTATTTGGAATTAAGTAAAGTTAGGCTGGTGATTGAACAAAATACCTGGCCAACAGTCGTCTATTTTTTAACGCAAAGGCTAGAGTGTCCATTTTGGTTCAGACAAACAAAGGAGACAGACGTGCTTTCCCTGCGGGGAAGGCAGTTTTGCCCTAAAAACCTTCATTCTCTGCAACAATGGTACGTTAAATCTACATTACTAATATGTATTCATGTATTTTGATAAGGTACATATACAATTGTGTTTAATTAAGAATTAGAATGATAAAATCAATAATTCTTGTAAACCAGAGTCTGAATGATTTTTAGTACTGAGCTCATGTGTGTGCCACGCTGTAAAAATGTTCCTATACTTTTACAATTTCAAATCCCTATGGTAAAACCTCTTATAGGCATTGTGAACTTATATCTAACTAGCTGTGCTTATAACCTATAAATATTATGTGTACTGTAGAGTATCAAAGTCATGTCAGAAACACATTCTAAAAACTCTTCTCAATGGGGGAGCAGACTCATACTGCACAGTAGAGAACTCTTTTCTGTCAATTACATATTCCTATGTTTAAATAACTTCTATGCATTGGGAACTATATCTCACTATCTATGCTTAGAAATCTGCAAATAATCTATGTACTATAGAGTATGCAACTCTAAAGAACATTTTCGAAGGAACGTTTCTCCGTGTGGAAACAGACTACTGTGCACACATCTTATAAATGTACATTTATGTTGGAGAAATGGTTTTCCTAATTCATAATCTGTAACTTGAAACTATGGTGCTAAATCTTAGTACAATCTTTTTGTTAACAGATTAGTAACCACACCATAGGTGTGATGGACATGCAATCATGTCATAAAATATTGCTAGGGAAATGTCATGTTTGATCTTTGATCAAGAACAAAGACAGTAAACGCATGATATAAATGAATGTCCGGATAGGATGTGCCTTCAATTCGCAACACCCCACTGTGGTAGGGATTGATGTTAATTAATTGTTTGAAATATTCAGAAGAATGGACCATGCGGCATAAGTTATTCTGATAAATACACTCTGAATAATAGCAGCACTTGGCAAAATATATCACAGCGTTCACTAACCTCATACTACTGTAAGCAGTGGGGGAAAACAATGTATGTTTTAGTTTATGGATTAACCCCTGAGGAAATCCAAAAAACATAGGCTCCTTGCATCATCATTATGATTATTTATTATGTATTATTATCATGTATTTAATATCAGAGAAATGTATGTTTTCTCTGTTATGAGAATTTTACTATGTCCTGATTGTTACTCTTTATTGTGGGAATATACATTTAAAAGTTACCCTGGGGACATGACGATGTTGATGTAAGAATCCTTGTGCATGTCAGTACACAAGAAGATAAGGTGAACCGTATGGTTATTAGCCTTGGCCTAATGCTGATTATAGCGAAGGAATGGAGACGAGGAATCGGAAACAAAAGAGCCTATTTCTGGACAATTCTCTTCAAGGTATGACAAATGCACTTGCAAAGTGTTGGGTAGAAAGGATGGCTTCACACATCAGAAAGTCTCAGTAACAACATGGGAAGAAACATAGAGTGAAAAGATACTTCACTCACTATCAGAGCTAGGAAAGCTCTTGAACAAGCAAGGAGGGACAGGGAATTTGGAAACCCACTTCTTTCTCCTTCCTCTTATTTGTTTGTAATTGTGTTGTGGACATTTTACCATAACACAGTATATTAATGCGCGTGTTGTATTCTTTGTCATCCATTTCTATAGACAATAGCGAGTGGTGGTTGTGGGACTGCATTGCATCACTATCAACTGGAAATTGGGTCAAAAGCCAGGAGGAAGTGAAAATGGCAACCTGTCCTAAACAAAGTCTGGACCAACACAACAATGTTTACTGCTGCACTCATTAGCTGCAAAAGCCAGCAAATGACCAATCCGAAGACAACTGACAATGTTGCTGATGAAGTCCTACTTCAGTAGGAATATCCAGGATGGACTTCAATATCTAATAGTCGACACAGATAAAGATCTACAGAGTAACTGACAACAAGTGTCGTCTGCTTTACTTCTGTGAAGTACCACCTGAAGCCTCATCACTCAGCAACATCAGTGAAACTATAGGCAAATCCTACCAGTTACTAAACTAGCAACAGTGAGAACCCTTCAACTGTTGGTTGGATTACCAAGTTAATATCCAACAATGGATAAGTCTTCGAAAGAACGTCTCACAGCAGCAAAAGTCAAACGTAAGGTTCCAGACACTCAACACCAAGTTCTAGATACTAACACCACCTCAAAGAAATTGGGAAGACACTGAACTACACCGAGATAACAACAAGGTCAACTCCAGACCATAAGTTGAACACCAATTGAAAGACTCAAGTCATCAACAGCAGGTTATAGACCTGACTTCCAATTGAAATATACCCAAACAACAAGTTCAAAACAGGTCCTACACCTGAATACCAACCCAAAGACACCGAATGAAGCTAGTGGAGTAAATATGTACTCACCTGCAGCAGAAAGAAAAATCATTGGACTGTTTACGACTCTGTTGGGTACTGAAATTATTCATCTTCAAATACATGTATGTATAGATTAATTCTGGACATAGTCACAGATACTACTACCATTGGATGCCTCTCAGCCATATAAGTTCCTACACTGGACTAGATAACAAAGACTAACTCCTTGCTGGTCCAATGTCAGCCTAAATGCTATGGGTTATAGACTCGCGACTGGGTGGGTGTAACATCTTTGTGAAATACTTGGGATTCTGATATCGGAAGCAGAGCAGCTGAATGGACGTCTACTTGGCACCTGTATGGTGAGATGGGAAAGTACCTTCTGCAGAGCTTAAGTGGAAATTCCTGAAAGTAAGACCAACCAAGGTCTCAAAATTTCACAAAGGCTCCGAGCCTTTTAGCAAAAGAGTGTTCGAAAATTCTAGCTCCACAGAGGAGATACGTGTTTGTGCGTGATTTGCGGGTCTACATACGTTATAAAACGAATTTCATTAGGGCGAGAAGTACAGAACTGTAAAATTTAGATGGAAAAACAATATCAAGTAACTGGTTCTTGTATTAATGCGATCTTGAAATAACCTTAATTCCCCCCCCCCCCCCGGAAACCATAAAATTCCCCCTGGGGGGGGGGGGGGGAATTCCCCACTGGTTGAGAACCACTGGTCTATTCAATTATGCACCACATGTTCAATACGCCGAAGGTGTGTGTGCGTATTTTTTGTTTGGCGTTCGCTCACTTTGAACTCAAGCGTAGTCCATAAACATGAGTAGTGATGCATGTGCTCTACCCACGTATTATGAAGTTACTGCTGAGGTTGGAAAATGCTGTTGCATGATGTTGAGGTTGGAAATCGTGGGAGCAGTGAAATGTTGGGTTGGTGAAAGTGGGTCGTGGCTGGTGAGGGTGAAAATCTTCAATCGTGGGAACGGTGAAACTGGGTCGTGGCTATGGGTGTAAAAAATATCTGGGTCGAGGAAAGGCGGGGCTGTGTGGGAGTTGAAATCTGTGAGCGTAGAAACGAATGTGGCGTGGTGGGTATATGGAAATAGAAAGAGGCGTATGGAGTTTGGGGGGAGTAAAAAGTTGGTTATGTGTCGACTTGTTCGTTAGTCTCTTTTCTGTGAGGGGCATGTGTTAATAAATCTTAAACGTGGTCGTGTGATGATAAGAGGGTGGTTGGGTGTAGAGAGTGTGGGATTCGAACCGGCGGTAGGAAAACACCGTGATGCTCAAAGGGTGGTTGTGTTTAGAGAGTGTGGGGCTCGAACCGGTTGTAGACTATTGGTGAGGATCAATAGGTGGTTTTGTGAGTCTGGGAGTCGATCAGGTGTTAGACCAACAACTATTGGTGATGATCAAAGGGTGTTCACACACTGGACAACCAGTGGTCAAGCAGTGATCAAGTGGGTCAAATGAGGAAATGTTAGGCAAAAGTGCTTGTAATGATATGGTGATGATCAAAGGGTGGTAATACAGTGGTCAAGCAGTGGTCAAGTAGTGGTCAGGTGAGGAAATGTTAGGGAAAAGTGGTTGTAATGACATTGTGATGATCAAAGGGTGGTAATGCAGTGGTCAAGCGAGGAAATTTTAGAGAAAAATAGTTGCAATGATATCGTGATGATCAAAGGGTGGTAATGCAGTGGTCAAGCAGTGGTCAATCAGTGGTCAAGTAGTGGTCAAGTGAGGAAATGTTAAGGAACAGTGGTTGTAATGATATGGTGATGATCAAAGGGTGGTAATGCAGTGGTCAAGCAGTGGTCAAGTGGTCAGGTGAGGAAATTGTAGAGAAAAAGTAGTTGCAATGATATCGTGATGATCAAAGGGTGGTAATGCAGTGGTCAAGCAGTGGTCAAACAGTGGTCAAGTGAGAAAATTTTAGAGGAAAGTAGGTGTAATGACGTGGTGATGATCAGGAGATGGTAAAGTAGTGGCCAAGTAGTGGTCAAGCAGTGGTCAAGTAGTGGTCAAGTGGTCGAGTTACCACTTAAATTGTAGAGGAGGCTGTGCTTATAATTATAGTAGTGGTGGTTGGTTGCTGATGGTCTTGAAGTTGTGTCTAGATAGTGATTGGGCTGAAGAGGGAACCCATTCCACTACTGTTGCCACAACATCAACTATACACAAGTACACACGTACAGACACACTCACCCATAAACAAAGACACAAGTACACACACAAACACAAAGACAACCACACACACCCATCTCCTACCATTACTACTGTCACCACAACAACTACACACACACGTATAGACACACTCACCCATAAACAAAGACACACACACAAACACAAAGAAAACCACACTCACACCTATCTCCTATCATTACTACTGTCACCACAACATCAACTATACACAAGTACACACGTACAGACACTCTCACCCATAAACAAAGACACAAGTACACACACACAAGCACAAAGACAACCACACACACACACTTGTACACACAGACACAACCACACATACACGCACACAAAGGCAGACACATAAACAATCATTACTACTATCACCACAACTGTACACATCCACACACACACACCCAGACACAAGTAAACACACATACAAAGACAACAATACACACGTACAAACAAGAACAAAGAAACAAACACGTGATACATACTGAGATGTATGTTTTAGGTATGTATTTATTCAACTGTTGCTTGCAACCATGTATAGAAATTACGCCATCCACCTTGGTGTCGCAGTATCCAAAGATGTAGTTTATCACTAATATACGTGCCTACAGATTTAGCGAAGCTTTCCTCGAGGTCCTGGACATTCACGCCTGTATTGTAAGAATTATTAACCAGATGCTTACCCAGCCGCATACCAAGTGTAAACAGCATCATTATTCTCCCAGAGTTGATGACGTTATCGTCAAAGACTTCATCAGCGATTGAAACAAAGACCGGGAAAACGTGTTCGGGCTTGATACGGACTTCTAGTCTCGTGAATAACACATCTTGTTGGTTGGCTATGTGGCGTACTAACCGACACAACCTCGAGTTATTGGTCTTTATGGACTTGTAGGAACTAATAATAGTCAACGCCATAGTCACCAGCACGCTGTGAACTTGTTTCAACTACGACTTTGATGCTTTTATCAACACAGTACACGAACATTACATTCATTTCTACGCCATGCAACAACGTACAGACACCAAATATACAATAGAAACAGTAGCTGGCTTGTGTTTTTACCTCTTTCATATGCCCGATTTCCCAATAGGTTGATGTCTAGGTGACATATTTTTTCACAAACCCTGTATGTCATTGATTATGATATTTCTTATGACACTGATATATTGATGTCAATAAACTACTCTGTTGACTATGGTGTGAACACATCCCCACACATAATTTGGTGAAAAAATAAAAATATTGAAACCAAGTTGATTGTTTGTTGATTGTTTCAAGTGGCTGGTTTTTACGTGGTTGCCCTCTTCTTTTCGGAGAGACATCAACACTGACACACAAACACACATACATACAACCAACCACACAATGGAACAAAGACAAAAACACAATGGAACAGAGAGACAAAATGAAAAACCAAACAAAAAAATAACATTTTCAAATGTCTTTTATTGGTAGACAACATCAAAGTACATTTAAAACTGGCTTCGTTTACGACCCATAGGGCTCAGAGGGACTTGATTATTGTAGAAAAATGTCTGGACTTTTAGAGGCATGTCTTGACTGTCGGTAAAAGTAGACTGGTCTGGCTTGTATGTAGCTTGGTCACCATAACTTAGTTTCTCAAAAGCAGCTAGAATGTCAGCCTTCATCGATAGGAGAGATTCAAACTCCGGTTTCGTAAGTGTAATTCCCACATTGGAAGGATACATCATCTCAGAATCATAATACTGGTGTAGATGGAGTGTCGTCGCTCCTCTGTCTGGAGAAACTGTCACCGCTTTCAAACTGTTGGCTAGCTGTCTGGGCATATCGACAGGTCTTGACATGAATAAACCATTGGATGTAGACATCTTGATCGACGTAGACACAAAAATACGAGTGGTCGTCTCAGTTTATAACGATGAATGTATCTAGTTTTAAACAGGTCTGGACTTGTCTTTTTTAACCATGGAGTAACCAATCGAAACACGAGACGATCGTTCACGTGTTATCTGTGTCCAAATCGTTGCAGGGTACGTGTCATGCTCGCGCCGCGGCATTTCATCAACAAGAAATACAAGGCGTACAGACCACAAGTGGTGTTATTAATGTCTTGTAACGTACGAGTGTTGTACACAGGTGGTCTGTCTGAGTTTCGTCGTTTAAAGCGGATAATGTCGGTGTGTAATGGTGGCAAGCCAAATGAATCGAAATATTCAAACTTACCTAGACCATCAAAATATAGGGCGATCCAATGTGAACCAGAGTAGGCACTGGTGTCAGTATTGACGATCAAAGCAGCCGGTTGTGTTCTATTAAAGTGTCTAGGCAACTGGTCCGTAGCTCATACGTTGACTAGTGGAAGGCGTTGAACAATCAGATCAGACATGAGTAATTGTCTTAGCTGTTGGGTATCCATTATGCTATGTAATCTGTTAGCACTTGTCTCGTCTTGGAAACTTCTAGGACCGAATCGAGTTCACCGACTTGTAGAGGTGCATCCGTTATAACGTCGAACTTTAGTTCCAGTGACAGTGGGCCAGATTTCGCAAATTCAAACTACTCCCCGTCTAATATACTGGGAGTCAGATCAAAACCATATAGAGCGTACCCTTGTCTAAAACTTTCATAATTGATACCATTCCCGACATCCTTACCGGTAAGACCGAGGACCAAATCGGTACCATGGAAAGCTTGCATGTACTGACTCGTGGTATAATTCATGGTTAAGGGTTTGCCTGTGACACTACGCCCATCTACCATCAGGCTCAAATAGTTTAACTGATAATGATTGAATATGAAGAGGTTCGTGTTTAGCTCGCCGTTGAAACAGGAAGCATTCACTAAGCCGATCACCACCCGGGTCGGTGTCTGACTGAGGAAAATGTTATCTTGTGTGTGGGAAAACATACCTTTCGGGATTGAAAAGGTTTGTACCACGACTCTTATAAAAGGATACTTGGCATTGGATCTCAATAAGGCTTTTTCATGAGCCAGAGAGATAGCTGGATTTAAGTTAGCTTTCCTCACCAAGAGGGTGGCGTAAGTAATGACACTTTTGTACATACCGTTTACATCCGTGGCAATCAAATTAAAGACGGATTTTGATGGGGTTAGTTTGATTTTAATATCGACGCCATTCAACATGTACCTGTCCTGATTGAAAATGTCGGAATGTAGGCGCCCCATCATATACAGAGCCACACTATAGCTGGCTAAAGATCTTCTTTTGGCTAGACCTTTATTGGTATAACCCTTCGTGTCTGTCATATACAAAGGAGTATCTTGATAGTATAGAGCTGAGGTCAGATGACTCTTTTTGGCCTCTTCTCCATAATTCAGAAGAGCTTCCAAGTAGGCCCGGTACGGATACGAATTTTCACTTGGTGAAATGAGAGTGTCGTTCAGGGACACATCTACTTGAGAAAACAAACTATGCAAATAATAATTTATAGGACCAACTTCGGCTGTGTTTGGTAGGTCGTCGCCATTGGGCAGTGTAACTTTGTCTCTCACGTGAATAACGTATTAAACAAATCAATGTAATCTTCTCCGACACCAGAGATGGAGAATTCGATGGGTGCCCCATAAGCTAACGTGGCCAACGGATGAATCTCCACAAACTGTCCCTCTTCCACGGCCGTCTGGGTGGGAGGCACGCTAAACAGATCCAGACCAGAATGCATACACTCTCATGACTTGGGATGAATTAACGCCATTATGAGAATATATCCGAATGTCCCGGTTGGTGGTGATGTTTCTTATGAGTCGACGGCTTTCCGACTGCTGATTTTATTCTTTTACTGGGTTGACCTGGCGGGGCGGCTCGTTTTCGTTTCCTAACCCCACTACCCGATTGGCTGATGTGTTGAGCAGCGCCTTGGAGTAAGCGTTGACCAGAATCTCTGGCGTGTTCTTTGAAGGACTCACCAACATTCCTACCAGCTAGGGCATCTTGATCCACTTGCAAACCCGTCCCCCGCCCTTCTCTCAATAGGGCTTTGCCACCAGTCTTCAACCATGGAAGAATTGTGCGACCAAGACCACTAAAGAAACTACCAATTCCATGACCTCGCTGACTTCGACCACCCACAAAAACAGGGAGACCACTTCCGGCTTGATTGCAGAAATAGTCCTCGTACAGTTTGGGGTTGCGTTGGATTAGGACGTGCCTAATCATAGTTAGCCCAGATCAAACCGTTTGGTTGTTCGAAAATGTAACGTCACTACTGAAGTTCCACCTGTAAATGGGATAGGTTTCCCCTGCTCATCGGTTATAGGAAGTTCAAACGTGTCAAAGGAGAATCGACTGATGGGTACGTAATGTGGCTTGTCGTACATCCTAAATACGGAGGTGGTTGATCTGTCTAGAACAGGTAGTGTCCGCAGTAATAGTACCATCACATCCCCAACAACCCGCGAGGTGACAATGTCGGAATAGACGAAGACATGTTTCGTGCCCTGGTCTAAATCTACTTCACCCACACCAGACAGAGTGGGTTTTAAAATTTCTGCTAACTTGTCACTAAGTCTAACTTCAGCCCCCTGCTCGTATAATTGGAAACGAGCCTTATTCGAGATATCGTTATAAGAGGAAATCATTCGGTTATGTTCTTGCAAGGCATCGTCTAGACGAAGCCATTGCAGTTCATTGATAAATCTCTCAGCCTCAATAAGCAATCTGTTCAATTCAGCAATGAATTTTTCTTTTGATTTGTACAGACCAGGCGTCGGTGTAATCTTCATCGGTGGGTCGTCTAGCTCTGGAGGTGGAAAGTACTTTATCCACACCTCATATTTCAAAATATTAACATGGGTGTTTGGAAACTGAATATCGACCAAACCAACTTCGTACTGAGAGGTGAGCTCAATAGTTTGCGGCAGCTTGACAAAGAAATGTCCGGCATTATTTTGCGAGTATAATTGTAATGACGCGTTACTGGGCAGTGTCACGTAAAAACTCATTTTAGTCTATTCGAGGTCAGAATGTGTCCTGGTTCGAAAATGTAAAGTTAGCACTGAAGTCCCACCATTGAATGAGAGTGTTTAACCCGTATCGGTAGTTAAAAGTATTTCCATCGTGTCGAAGGAGAATCGACTTAATGGTACATAATGTGGTTTATCGTAAAGATGAAACACTGAATGTGACAATCGGTCCAATATAGGAACAGTCCTTAGTAAAGGAACCATGACGTCCCCAACTGGTCTCGCGGCTACGAGATCGGAATAGACGTAGATATTTTTAACTTCGCTATACATCTCTAATTCTACATCACCGTATAATAAGACATTGTCGTTTGATAGAGTCAAACTTGGAAAACCCAACATATTTTTCAATCTGTCACTAATTTTACCCTGGGCGCCCTTTTCAAATATTTTCATCCCGACTCTTTTCCAATGTGCACCTAGAAAGAATTTGATGTTTACTTTCTCGTCTACTTAGGTTTCTACACACAACTTATTCAATTCCTCGATGAAAGTTTCAGGTCCGCTGAACGGACCCGGTGGACATATAAGCGTTATAGGTAATCAACCATTACCTTTAGGTGGAAAGTATTGGATCCAAATTTCCCCAGGCAAACCATTAATATACGCATTGGGGAATTGAATCTCGGTCAGGCCCACTTCATATTGGGTCGTTACATCAATGGTCTGCGGCAACTTGACAAAAAAGTGACCTGGGTGGTTGTTGGGAAATACCTTTGGTGCAGCATTGCTCGGTAATGTCACGTAGAAACTCATCGTTTTTCTAATTTAGGATTAGGTAGCATGTAACCCAAACAACTACTCATTAGAGCTACCCACAGCTTGCCGTCTGGTGCGTCTGCGCTGCCTTGAGTCAGATTGAACAAAGACACGGCGATTACGGCATATATAACCACCATTTGACAGATGAATACAATCTCTGGCCGCTGCACTCGTCCAAAAAATGACCAGATCGACGTTTTTTCCCCGTCTGTCGGTTGTGAGCGCACCACAATAGTTTCCACCGTGTCTTCGGTCACACCCCTAGTCTCCATAACTAGCTAGTTGCGTGTCAGCTATCCAACAATGGAATGAATTGGGATAACCAAACCAATTCACTAAATACTCTTTCCCACCACCTCTCCTGGCTCTTTCTTGTAAGATTGTTTCGATACGATACACTTGCTTGTCTCCAACTAGTTGTATTTCTTCTCTGTAGAATGGGCCATGTAGTTCCTGTCCCGAATCGTCTTTTACCACATAGGTCACCGGGCTGGTCTGTTTTATGCGACTGACGGTAAACAATTCTTCTGTCCACGAGGGCATATACCCTTTTTTAAAAGGTTGTTTGGGTTAAGCCAGTCTGACTCGGTCCCCGGGTGTAAAATGCACTTTTGTCGAGGCGTATGTCTGGCTATACAAGTTATTCCACACCTCTTCTTGATTACTGTAACAAGCTACGTGGAGGGTCCCAAATAGCCCTATCACAATATTTCAAAATTATTCTCTTTATAGCCCTGGCTGGGATAGGTCTTTACCTGCCAACCCTCCTCCGTTTTCCCCGGACTCACTGTCACTCTTTCTTTCGACCTAAGGACCTATTTCCTGTCGTGTTCCTCTGGCTGATCCATATATATAACACAGTGCTCGTTGGAATAAGCTAAAACTTGATTTATTAAATCAATACAGGACAGCACAGAAAAACACCAAGGCAGGTAACACAGAAAGTTCTAAACAGACACAACACAGATAAAGTTCAGGCACATGGCCTCAAGTAGCCATAGTCACAGACCCAGCTTCATATACTGTCCGATCTGTCCACATACAGCTCACCGCGTGTGCAAGAATCTCCTTCCTTCCAGGTAATTGGTTGTACGTACAACAGCCTTCTGTAGACCAAACTTCCAAATTTCCATGGACCACAGTCTTTTTAGTAAACAAATGTTCTAGGGAAGTGCCATGTAATCACCTGTCATAATGTCAGGTAGGAAATAATGTCCTGGAGAATAGTTCTCATATAATAATGGGTGTGTCTGAGTGATTGGCGGGGTCCAGCCAATAATACAAAAGGACTCAATCCAAACGTATCGAGATGACTGGTGATGTGTCAGTACAGCTGATGGTCATTCTTTCAAGGTCAGCAGTGGCTCTATCTTGTAGAGATCATATTCTTAAAACAGGCATGGCCCAAACCTTGCCATGGCATAGTCATAACATGCTTTCTGCGTAGAGCCCTGTCGAGACCTTCAGCTCTGTTCATACTTTCAAAAGAAGGACCCTGGAAATGACAAACAATATTGAGCGACTGGGCGGACTCATGCATCACACAATCCTGAGGACCAATAGGGTCTCAGTTAATATATTTGACATATAGGATCTTGACCCAATGCAGTATATACCATACCCAAATGAATGGGCCTGACCTGTCAGGTAGCCCCTGGATTGGCTACGTCCGGGCTTGAGTAGACCTCCAGCTTTTGGATGTCAGGTTGTCCACCCTAGGAACGTTTTGTTTACAAGACACACTTTCCACACTCATACCAAGCCTTTATTATTATTGGGCACATTCATTTCCATGCTTTCCTCTCACTTGCAAACCATGCCTTTCTCACAACCAAGATCTTGTGGTGTGGTGCGCCTAGTAATCTGTGTCTTTCTCCCCGTTAAGTAAATATATTACAGTATTGGGGTTATATGGCACACCGTGTAGTTCCCCATTCCAAGATGAAGAAGATACTACCCCTCCCGGCCGCCGCTCTCGACTGAGCTGTCGCCCCAATGTACCGGCATTGCCCTGCACAAGCCATAGTGTAGATAAGTTCAGGTTCTCTCAGTGAGATAGAGGAGTCCATTATCCTCCCGACATCATCCTATCGAGTGACAGACGAAAGAGATAGTCCTGTGGCTAGCATCCCCTGGCTCAAGAAGATAGATTATAGATTGGTGGACCCCATCCCCGTAGCTATCTAATGTGCCTATATTTAAAAGAGAGATGCTACTAAGTAACGGTAAGCCGTAGGAATCAAGATATCACTCGTCTATCAGCTGCCAAGAACAAGCGATATCATTTAGGTAACTACTTATTCTTCAGATGTGTTCCCTTGCCATGCCAAGATCAAGACGCGTAGCCAGATCGGCTAACGGTCACCCCCTCCCAACATGGCAAGACTGCTGTTTTGCCATATCCTCTCAGTCGTTAAGACAATAGATATTTATAGGCCAAGCTTTGCCTGGACCAACGAAAACCCAAGTTTACCTTTACACCACTTCAGTAGTATGTTGCATCTCTGTCGTAATCTTTAAATCACTTGACATGCTGCAACTATCAAACGGTAGGTGTTGGCACGGCCATCAATTGACCAGCAGCTGCACCAGTGCACATTTGACGCAAGGCGCTCCATCGGGTCTACCCGAAAGGAAAGACAAATATATACTCGCTCCATGTAAAGATTGTGGTATGAAGATAACCCAAAGAATCATCTTTCATGGAGATTTGAGCAAACAAGAGAACTGAGAGTTTCCGAAAGCCGTTTCCCCCTGTTTACCAAAAATAAAAGAATGCATAAGGACATGGGCCACTGGCGTTTCGCTACATAGGCCCCCTCTTAAGAAAGTCGAACCCTACGAACTTTCTACTGTCAGTGGTTCTGTTCGAATGACCCCACCCTCACATTCAACCATAGGATGCCGTGATAGGAAATCTGCTCCCACATTCTCCCTTCCGGGGATGTATTCGACCGTGAACTGATACGGTTGTAGGAGCAATGACCATCTCATTAACCTCGCGTTCAGTTTCTTAGAAGTTGCCAAGAACGTCAGAGGTTGATGGTCGGATTGCACTTTGAAATGGACTCCATACAGATAAGGTTGAAATTTCTGTACCGCCCACACTAGAGCTAGACATTCCCGTTCGACGGTGGAGTAATTCCGTTCGGCGGGTAACAGTTTTCGACTGGCATATGCCACCGGACACAGCACCGAAGGATTATCTCGCCCTTCCTGCAACAGAGTTGCCCCAATCCCTATGTTACTCGCGTCGGTTCTCAGAACAAACGTTTTCTCCAAATCTGGGAGTTGCAGGACTGGCCTATCCACCAACGCCTGTTTCAGCTTCCCATAAGCCTCTTCACAGCTCGGGGTCCAGATTATAAGATCTGGCGATCCTTTCTTCAGAGTCTCGGTTAACGGCGCCGCAATTTCGTTGAACTTTGGAATAAATTTCTGGTAAAACCCACACAGAGACAAGAAAGACCTAACATCTTTTTTGGATCTAGGACGGGGTGCGAGACGGACCTTTTCAATATTCTTTTCTTCCGGTACCAGTCCCCCTGGGGTAATAGTATGTCCCAGAAATTCCAAGGATTGATAGCCAATCATGCATTTGGCTGGACGGGCGGTTAACCCTTCCTCTTTTAACCTTTTGAAGATCTGTCCCAAGGACCTCAGGTGATCACTCAGATTGTCAGACGCGATGAGAATATCATCCATAAACGAGACCACAGAGGGATCCTTTAAAGGGTCTAATAACATTCTCATCATGCGAGTGAACACACTGGGCGCATTGCTCAGCCCAAAAGGCATCACCTTAAATTCGTAATGGCCGCTCGGAGTACTGAAAGCGAGCATGGGCCGAACCTCAGGCTTCACAGGGATCTGATAATATCCCCGACTTAAATCGATTTTTGAGAAGTACTTTGCCCTATTTAATCTGGCAAATAGTTGATTTGTGTTTGGTAACGGCTCAACTTGGAATGTCGTACAACTGTTTAAATGCCTGTAATCAATACATAAGCGGTGCTCCCCGCTTGGCTTCCTCAACAAGACAACCCCGGCATTATAAGGAGAAGTCGAAGGAGTTATGATGTCATCATCCAGAAGCTTCTGGATTTCTGCTTCCAGGGCCTTCACTTTCGAAAAGGGCACTGGATATATTTTTTGGCAAATGGGGTCTTGGGTAGTCAGAGTCATATCAAACTCGACCAACCCTGTCCGCCCTGGACGATCGGTAAGAATCTGTTGATGGGACTCCAACAAACGGATGACCAGTTCTGTTTCTTCAGTCGACAGATCAGGATTTATATGTACATCCTTATAGGTTTCCCCAGGTTGTAAAGGATACTCCCTATCCGCGTCTTCGCCCGATTCAGTTTCCATCGCGACCGCCATAGTCATGAGTGGGAGAGAAGTACCATCGGATCGTTCCTCATATTTTTTTAAGAGGTTAATGTGAAAGATTTTAGATTTCCCCCTGATCCGGATAGCATAATTGGTACGGGACACAACCCTTTCCACCGGGAAAGGCCCCTGCCAACCAATCTCGAGTTTATTGGAACCTACTGGAAGTAACAACAGAACCCGATCCCCCACCTTAAGAGACCTATCTTTCGTCCTTCTATTGTAGTAGGCCGCGTGTCTCTTCCTGGCCGCTCTCAGATTCTGAGCTGCCAAAGCCCAACCCGTCTGGAGTTTCTTCTTTAACTCTTCGACGTATTTATATGAGGATACAACTTCTTCGGAAGTTTCTTCCTCTGTCCAACATCTCAATAAGGCTTCTAAGGGACCCTTGATTGGCCTCCCGAATAGTAGAGTGGCTGGTGGCAACCCGGTCGACCCATGGGGAACCTCCCGATAGGCGAACAAGGCGGCCTGAGATATACTCATCCCATCTGTCTGGTTTCTCTTGAGCCAGCTTCCGAAGCATGGTCATCAAGGTACCATTAAACCTCTCTACTTGCCCATTAGACTGAGGGTGGTACGGGCTTGTGTGAATGTGGTTAGTCTGGAAGATACGAAAGACTTCTTCCATCAGCTTACCACAGAACTGAGACCCATTGTCCGTTAGGATCTGGTTGGGAAATCCCAACCTAGTAAAGGTCTCCATCAGTGCATCAGCCACTCGCTTAGAGTCGATTGTGGCCAACGGTATCGCCTCGCCCCACATGGAACAGCAATCCACCATCGTGAGAATGTACTTATTCCTCTTCCTAGTCCGAGGAAGAGGACCAACAAGATCGATGGCAACTCTCTCGAAAGGAGAGTTCATAATGGGCATGTCTCCCAGGACTACCGGAGCTGTCCAGTGTTTTGGTGCCACACGCTGGCACTCTGGGCACGACTTGACGTACCTACGCACGTCTCCAGTCATCCCTGGCCAGTAGTAATGGCAGGAAATGCGCTGGAGAGTTGCCCCGACACCCATATGTCCACTGAAAGAAATGGTGTGTCCCATATGAAGAAGCTGTTCCCGATAAGCCTTAGGAACTACCAGCTGTCCATGCTGGCGATCCTCCACTCTGGCTCTCCGGTACAGTAACCGATTCTTCATATAATACTGACCCCGTCTTGGTGGGTCAGAACTTTTGGGTAACTGGTTGAAGCAAGGTTGCAAAGTAGCATCCTGGCTTTGAGCAGCTCGTAACTCCCCAGGCAAGGGATTCACGATCAAGGCCGGCGTCTGCTCATCCTCCGATTGAGATCTGGTTTGCATCGCCCCTACGTACATGGGTTCGGTTGGAATCCCTAGAAAGACGTAGCGACAACCCAAGATCATTGGGAAGATAGGATCTAGCAGAACGGCTGCCTGTATAGTGCCGGTAACATATTTAGATTTGATGTCTACCTTCGCAATTGGAAGAGACATCGCTACCGCACTCTTTGTCGCCGTTTGAATCTCAATAGATTCCCCGGTTAGCTGCTCCGGGCTCACTAAGTGTGATGAAATTACAGCCTCAAACTGCAGACCGGTGTCATAGAGACACTCAACTGGTTGTCCGTTCACAAGTACCGTTTCTACTACTGGTGGTTTTTCTGAATCATTGTTCCCAAGATCCCTCCCTTCTACTTCCTTGTGAGACCCTTCCCCGGTTTCTACAAGACAAGCAGCATAGTGAGAGTCTTTCTGTTTACGCCGGCAATCAACCGTATTGTGTGTGGGAGATTTGCAATAGGCGCACCACTTTTCACTCCACTTTCTTTTAGGAGATCCAGGTGGACTCTTACCAGAGGGTTTCTTAATAGGAACTTTCTCGAAAGGATCCTCCTTCTTGGTGTGAGCTGTTTTAGGGTTCTTCTTCTTTCCAGACCAGGTGTCTGGTGGTCGGGGATTGGGTTGTGACAATTCCCCATTATCCCCATGAGCTAGCACATACCTTTCCGCCAATGTGTTGACTATGTCTAACCTTTCTGCCCCATTTTCAAGCAAGAAGGTTTGCAATGGCCTAGGCATCATCCTCTTCATTTGGTCCACGACCACTAATTCTTCCAAACTTTCATAGTCGTTAGCAAATCCAGCTAATGACATCCACTTCAAAAGGTAAGACTTCAGTCTGACACTGTAGGCTGCGAACATCTCTCCTGGCTCTCTCTTGGACTTTCTGAACTGCTGACGGTATGTATGGGCTGTCATCTGGAACCTTTTCAATAATGCTTTTTCCAGAGCCTCATAGTCATTCTCCATACCAGGTGGCAACCTTGAGTAGACCTCGTACGCGGTCCCCCTCAGGCCCTGCGAGATTTTCAAGTTCCATTTCCCACGTTCCAGCCCCATAGCCAAAGCCATCGACTGGAATTTTTGAAGATACTGGTCGATCTTCTCTTTGTGTTCATCGAACGGGAGTAATGGGAACTTCATTGCCTGGTATGGACCGCCACTAGAAGTTGTTGAGTCAGGGAGAACTGCGCCTCCAACTGCACCCTCGCTTTCCTTGGCCGTTTTAGCTTTCAGCTCCAACTCCCTCATACGAAACTCATGGTCTCTGACTGCCTGCTCGGCCTCCATCTTCCTAGCCTCCGCCTCAATTTTCTTGGCTTCGCGCACAGCCTGTCTGAAGTCTCTTTCCACTTCCTGCACATATTTCTGTAACTCCGCTCCATCATAGCCCATCTCACGCCCTGTAGCCTGTACGTCAGCGACATTAAACCCAGTTGATGCCATCTTAAACTCAGAGGGAAAGTGCCCAAGAAATTGTATAGAAAATGATTATCTCACATAACCAAAATATATATATTACACGACCACAACACGTCGTATGTCGGTCAGTCTGTGTCAGGAAGAGTATAGACAATAGCCAGGCACGGTAGGCAGAACCTATTGATAGTAGACAAGAATATCTGTCCCCTATCACTAAATCAGCCAGAACTCCACCAGGATTTCAAATATCCCGCGACGTGCCCCCAGAAATTGTAACAAGCTACGTGGAGGGTCCCAAATAGCCCTATCACAATATTTCAAAATTATTCTCTTTATAGCCCTGGCTGGGATAGGTCTTTACCTGCCAACCCTCCTCCGTTTTCCCCGGACTCACTGTCACTCTTTCTTTCGACCTAAGGACCTATTTCCTGTCGTGTTCCTCTGGCTGATCCATATATATAACACAGTGCTCGTTGGAATAAGCTAAAACTTGATTTATTAAATCAATACAGGACAGCACAGAAAAACACCAAGGCAGGTAACACAGAAAGTTCTAAACAGACACAACACAGATAAAGTTCAGGCACATGGCCTCAAGTAGCCATAGTCACAGACCCAGCTTCATATACTGTCCGATCTGTCCACATACATCTCACCGCGTGTGCAAGAATCTCCTTCCTTCCAGGTAATTGGTTGTACGTACAACAGCCTTCTGTAGACGAAAACTTCCAAATTTCCATGGACCACAGTCTTTTAGTAAACAAATGTTCTAGGGAAGTGCCATGTAATCACCTGTCATAATGTCAGGTAGGAAATAATGTCCTGGAGAATAGTTCTCATATAATAATGGGTGTGTCTGAGTGATTGGCGGGGTCCAGCCAATAATACAAAAGGACTCAATCCAAACGTATCGAGATGACTGGTGATGTGTCAGTACAGCTGATGGTCATTCTTTCAAGGTCAGCAGTGGCTCTATCTTGTAGAGATCATATTCTTAAAACAGGCATGGCCCAAACCCTGCCATGGCATAGTCATAACATGCTTTCTGCGTAGAGCCCTGTCGAGACCTTCAGCTCTGTTCATACTTTCAAAAGAAGGACCCTGGAAATGACAAACAATATTGAGCGACTGGGCGGACTCATGCATCACACAATCCTGAGGACCAATAGGGTCTCAGTTAATATATTTGACATATAGGATCTTTACCCAATGCATTATATACCATACCCAAATGAATGGGCCTGACCTGTCAGGTAGCCCCTGGATTGGCTACGTCCGGGCTTGAGTAGACCTCCAGCTTTTGGATGTCAGGTTGTCCACCCTAGGAACGTTTTGTTTACAAGACACACTTTCCACACTCATACCAAGCCTTTATTATTATTGGGCACATTCATTTCCATGCTTTCCTCTCACTTGCAAACCATGCCTTTCTCACAACCAAGATCTTGTGGTGTGGTGCGCCTAGTAATCTGTGTCTTTCTCCCCGTTAAGTAAATATATTACAGTATTGGGGTTATATGGCACACCGTGTAGTTCCCCATTCAAAGAAGATACTACCCCTCCCGGCCGCCGCTCTCGACTGAGCTGTCGCCCCAATGTACCGGCATTGCCCTGCACAAGCCATAGTGTAGATAAGTTCAGGTTCTCTCAGTGAGATAGAGGAGTCCATTATCCTCCCGACATCATCCTATCGAGTGACAGACGAAAGAGATAGTCCTGTGGCTAGCATCCCCTGGCTCAAGAAGATAGATTATAGATTGGTGGACCCCATCCCCGTAGCTATCTAATGTGCCTATATTTAAAAGAGAGATGCTACTAAGTAACGGTAAGCCGTAGGAATCAAGATATCACTCGTCTATCAGCTGCCAAGAACAAGCGATATCATTTGGTAACTACTTATTCTTCAGATGTGTTCCCTTGCCATGCCAAGATCAAGACGCGTAGCCAGATCGGCTAACGGTCACCCCCTCCCAACATGGCAAGACTGCTGTTTTGCCATATCCTCTCAGTCGTTAAGACAATAGATATTTATAGGCCAAGCTTTGCCTGGACCAACGAAAACCCAAGTTTACCTTTACACCACTTCAGTAGTATGTTGCATCTCTGTCGTAATCTTTAAATCACTTGACAGCTGCAACTATCAAACGGTAGGTGTTGGCACGGCCATCAATTGACCAGCAGCTGCACCAGTGCACATTTGACGCAAGGCGCTCCATCGGGTCTACCCGAAAGGAAAGACAAATATATACTCGCTCCATGTAAAGATTGTGGTATGAAGATAACCCAAAGAATCATCTTTCATGGAGATTTGAGCAAACAAGAGAACTGAGAGTTTCCGAAAGCCGTTTCCCCCTGTTTACCAAAAATAAAAGAATGCATAAGGACATGGGCCACTGGCGTTTCGCTACAATTACTATAGTTGACTTGCACAGGGGCCATGCGAATACTTCTGTGATACGAACCATTGTAGTTCTGGATCAATTTATCTATCACGTCGACGTAGCGCAGTGTATTGGTCTTGGTGAAATAACGCCACATGTTTTCTTTCAGGGTCCGGTTGAATCTTTCCACTATCGCCGCCTTCACGTCTTCATTCTCGGTGGTTAAAAAAAAGTTCACACCTCGATCTTTCATATATTTTAAGAAGGTCCGATTGACGAATTCCGAACCTTTATCGCTCTGAAAATTTATCGGTTGGGTATCAGCAAAGATTTTACTCACAGCGACCACCAGAGCCTTCCCCGTTTTTTTCTGGATCGGGATGGCCCAAGCATATTGACTAAACACATTATTGCAAGTCACTAGGTACGACATCCCATCGTTGTATCTTTGTAGTAGTCTCATATCTATCAAGTCGGCTTGAAATTGATGATTTATACCACCGGTTATTGTCTGGCGTCTCTGGAAGCGGCGACGGATCGGTTTATGCAACGTGTAGGTATCCTGATGACGTAACCAATTCTCTACCTTCTTCAATTTAGTATTTCGTTTTAAGGCGGCCGCTCCATAATAGGCTTCCGGCTTCTTAGGGTCATAGTAATACTTTCTTATTTGCGCGGCCATTTTCCCCACTTGGGGGTAGTTATCCTACTCTTCTTCTTGCTTCGCCTGAGTTTGTAAGGTGGTGTGGTCTCGACTATTTTTGGGCTCGACTACTTGAGTTTTAGCCGGCGTTGGTTGAATAGGTGTTGGCTGAAGAGGTGTTGGTTGAAGAGTTGTCTCGACTACTGGTGTGGGTATACTGGTGACTTCGGGTTTTTGTTCCTTGATATCCAATAGTCCTAGAGGCTTGTTTCTGTACTGTTCGAGTCGATTCAAATACCGCTGTAGTGTTTGGTGATACGCTCTGGCCTTGTCACGAAGTGGTAGATCTTCTGTTTCCAGGACTTGTTGAATTTGATGA
Organism: Cepaea nemoralis; assembly: GCA_014155875.1. Classification (NCBI taxonomy): domain Eukaryota; kingdom Metazoa; phylum Mollusca; class Gastropoda; order Stylommatophora; family Helicidae; genus Cepaea; species Cepaea nemoralis. The sequence continues at coordinate 69,244 of JACEFZ010020486.1, forward strand.
TCCAAGTTATGTAGGCTATCATTTAGTGTGTCGGGTGGTACATAGAGATTTTCTAACAACCGGGGATCGATCAAGATCATTTTCTCGGCCATTACAAACCCACCACGCTTTTCAACACATTTAGTATGGGGCCTAGTAAGGCGCCTATGAAACCACCTTGTTGCAGGATCTCTTTCCTGTTCTTGAGCGATAATTTGTTATGCGTGAGTGCTCTCAGACTGTCATTGTGCCGTTGCAGACGCTTCTTCTGAGCTGGTGTCAGGGGAACATTACCTTTTAAAACGTTGTGACAGCATTCACAAATTGATTGGACGAGATCCGGGGAAGCTGATTTCATTACTGCCTTCACAGTGGCTATGTTGGTCTGACCCAAGAAGCGTAACATACCCTCATTACGTTTAAGTCGGTTAGACATGTTATTTGGGGACGTAGACGACTTGGTGCTGATCAGGGAATATATGACTTTGTAAGCAGAGCTGATCCGGTGTTTCCTGTCGCAGGTCAAATAACAAATACCCGTGTGGAGCCGATGTCGCGTCTTTAAAACTCTCTTGGGCATATGACACACGTCCTGGGTACATCTGTTTGGCCAGATTGGTAATCTGAGACCAGTCTCGAGGATTCTTAAACACTACTAAGTAGTGCGAATTCAGACTTATAGTTCTTCGTTCTTTATTCTTACCAAATAGGTTCTGTACTATATACATAACACTGAGGTTGCGATGATGACTACCTTTAGTAAATAATTTAGTCACTCTGTCATCTATCTCGGACATTAGATCATCTATGACCACTAACCGACGTCTATCCCCTGTCCATTTTTCCATATCCGGCAGACCTTCGTTAAATTGAACACCCTTCATAGTTTCGTACATGGGTTGCCATTCCCCGTAGCACCATATAATTTCCTCTGGAAGGGGTTCTACCATAGCTGGTAGATGAGCCAAGAACCGTTGGACAAAAACGCTTTTACCACTCCCCGTTAGGCCCGGAATCAATGCCGTAAAAGGATGTTTCCACCTAGGATCCATGAGTATTAATAACCAGCTACCTAGTCGCGTTGATGTTTATAACGCGTTGGGTGATAGTATTAGACCATTTGACCACCAACTGCACGCCAGTGAGTCTCTGCTAGCTATCGGTATAATAATGACACAAGCAACTGCCGAGATGAAACAAGTTCACAGCGAGCTGGTGACTATCGCGTTGACTATTACTAGTTCCTACAAGTCCACAAAGACCAATAACTCGAGGTTGTGTCGGTTAGTACGTCACATAGCCAACCAACAAGATGTGTTATTCACGAGACTAGAAGTCCGTATCAAACCCGAACACGTTTTCTCGGTCTTTGTTTCAATCGCTGATGAAGTCTTTGACGATAACGTCATCAACTCTGGGAGAATAATGATGCTGTTTACACTTGCTATGCGTCTGGGTAAGCATCTGGTTAATAATTCTTACAATACAGACGTGAATGTCCAGGACATGGAGGAAAGCTTCGCTACATCTGTAGGCACGTATATGAGTGATAACTACATCTTTGGATACTGCGACACCAAGGTGGATGGCGTAATTTCTATACTTCGCTGCAAGCAACCGATGAATAAATACATAACTAAAACTTACATCTCAGTATGTATCACGTGTTTGGTTCTTTGTTCTTGTCCGTACGTGTGTATGGTTGTCTGTGTATTTGTGTGTTTACTTGTGTCTGGGTGAGAGTGTGTGTGTGTGTGTGTATGTGCGTGTGTGTGTGTGTGGTTGTGTATAGTTGTGGTTATAGTAGTAATGAATGTTTATGTGTCTGCCTTTGTGTGCGTGTATGTGTGGTTGTGTCTGTGTGTACAAGTGTGTATGTGTGTGTGTCTGTACTTGTGATGTCTGTATTTGTCTTACGTAGACGTGTATGTGTACTTGTCTGTAGGTGTGATTTCTGTATGTACGTGTGTGTGTGGTTGTCTTTGTGTGTGTGGTTGTCTTTGTGTGTGTGCACTTGTGATGTCTGTACATGTGTACGTGTGTGTCTGTACGTATGTGGTTGTGTGTATCAAGTAATTGTGTTCATGTCTGCCTGTGTTACAAATGTATGTGTGGTTGTGTCTGTCTTTGGGTGTCTGTACTTGTGTTCCTGTGTCTGTACTTGTGATATCTGTATTTCCCTGTATATAGAAGTGTATGCGTTCCTCTCTGTATGTGTCTATGTGTCTGAACTTGAATGTCTGCACGCGTGTACGTGTGTGTCTGTACGTGTGTGGTTGTGTGATTGTCTTTGTGTGTCTGCAGTTGTGATGTCTATATGTGTACCTGTCTGTACGTGAGTTTGTGTTCATGTGCCTGTGTCTGTACTTGTATGTCTACACTCGTGATGTCTGTATGTACAAGTGTGTATGGGTGAGTGTGTCTGCCTGTGTGTACTTGTGCATAGCTGTGGTGATAGTAGTAATGGCAGGAGATGGGTATGTGTACTTCTTTGTGTAAGTGTGTGTCTGTTTGTGTATTGTGTGTGTGTGCAGTTGTGATGTATGTATGTGTATTTGTCACTGTTCGTGTTTGTAAGTGTATGGTTGTCTTTGTGTACTTGTGTATAGTCGATGTTGTGGTGACAGTAGTAATGGTAGGAGATGTGTATACTTGTCTGCCCATGTGTGTATCAAGTGTTTATGTGTCTGTCTTTGTGTTTCTGTGTGTCCGCACTCGTGATGTATGTATGTGTATTTGTCACTGTACGTGTTGTGTGTGTTTACTTGTGTCTGTCTTTGTGTGCATGTGTACATGTGTATAGCTGTTGTTGTGACAGTAGTAATGGTATGGGTTGTCTGTACTTGTGTGTCTGTCTTTGCATGTATGTGTGGTTGTGTCTGTAGTTGTGTGTGCTTGGCTGTCTTTGTATCTGTGTGTGTGTGTTTACTTGTGTCTGTCTATGTTTCCGTGTGTACATGTGTATAGCTGTTGTTGTGACAGTAGTAATGATATGGGTTCTCTGTATGTGTGTACGTGTGTGGCTCTTTGTTCTTGTCTTTGTGGTTGTGTGTATGCACTCATGATGTCTGTATGTACAAGTGTGCACATGTGTGTCTTTGTACGTGTGTACTTGTGTGTGCTTGTCTTTGTATTTGTGTGTAATTGTGTATAGTTGATGTTGTGGTGACAGTAATAATGATAGGAGTTGATTGTGTACTTGTCTGCACATGTGATGTCTTTGTATTTGTGTGTGTGTGTCTTTGTGTTTATGTAACTATCATTACTATGACTATGATAATCACCCCATTCATATCATGGCCAAGGATTTACTGGTAACATCTCAAAACGCCACAGAGGAGCCTCCTCATATGGTACTATTAATATTACTATTGACATTCTTCCGTACTCGACAGGTGACGAAACGTGTGTGTGGGTTTTCTCACGCAACCGCCCGTACCCGCTTCCGATTGTGTGTGTAGTTGTTGTGGTGACAGTAGTAATGGTATAAGTTGTGGTAACAGTTGTGGAATGGGTTCCCTCTTCAGTCCAATCACTCTCTAGACACACCTTCGAGACCATCAGCAACCAACCACCACTACTATAATTATAAGCACATCCTCCTCTACAATTTAAGTGGTCCCTCGACCACTTGACCACTACTTGACCACTACTTGACCATTGCTTGACCACTACTTTACCATCTCCTGATCATCACCATGTCACTACACCTACTTTCCGCTAAAATGTCCTCAATTGACCACTGCTTGACCACTGCATTACCACTCTTTGATCATCACCATATCATTACAACCACTTTTCCCTAATATTTCCTCATTTGACCCACTTGACCATTACTTGACCACTAATTTACCACCCTTTGATCATCACCATGTCGCAACAACTACTTTCCGCTAAAATATTTTCTCGCTTGACCACTAATTTACCACCCTTTGAGCATCACGACATCATTGCAACTACTTTCCGCTAAAATTTTCTCACTTCACCACTGCGTTACCACCCTTTGATCATCATCATGTCAATATAACTACTTTCCGCTAAAATTTCCTCACTTGACCACTACTTGACCACTGCTTGACCACTGCGTTACCACGCTTTGATCATCACCATGTCACTACACCTACTTTCCGCTAAAATTTCCTCACTTGACCTACTTGACCACTGTTTGACCACTGCTTGACCACTTTTTGATCATAACCATATCATTACAACTACTTTTCCCTAAAATTTCCTCATTTGACCCGCTTGACCACTGCTTGACCACTGCTTGACCACTGCACGACCACCCTTTGATCATCACCATATCATTACAACCACTTTTCCCTAAAATTTCCTCATTTGACCCGCTTGACCACTGCTTGACCACTGTGTGACCACCCTTTGATCATCATCAATAGTTATTGGTCTAACACCTGTTCGAGTCCCAGACTCACAAAACGCGACCACCCTCTTATCATCACCAATAGTTGTTCTACCACTGGTTCGAGCCCCACACTCTCTACACCCAACCACCCTCTTATCATCACCAATAGTTCTACCACCTGTTCGAATCCTACACTCTCTACACGCGACCACCCTTTGAGCATCACGGTGTTTTCCCACCGCCTGTTCTTATCCCACACTCTCTACCCCCAACCACCCTCTTATCATCACACATTTAAGATTTATGAACATCCTCTATATTTTCCACTAAACACATGATCCTCACAGAGACTACATTTGAAAGGTAACGACGATTCATACCTCCATATACGGACACGAATACACATAACCAACTTTTTACTCCCCCCAAACTCCATACCCCTCTACTATTTCCACTACGTTAATTAGTTATACTCTCACAGATTTTCCCACACAGCCCCTCCTTTCCTCTACCCAGATATTTTTTTACACCCATTACCACGACCCAGTTTCACAGTTCCCACGATTGAAAATTTTTACCCTCACCCACTTTCACCAACCCAACATTTCACCGCTCCCACGATTTCCAACCTCAACATCATGCAACAGCATTTTCTAGCCTCAGCAGCAACTTCATAATACATGGGTAGAGCACATACATCACTACTAACATGCCACTACTTCTAGTGAATTTGATTGATTTTTGCGTGTGGATTAGCTCACTATGTGACACTTGTGACTATTTGTCATTGTCCCTCGCCATCAGGCGAAACCACTCCGATTCAGAGGTGCTTGTAATTTACGTCCCCAAGTCGAGAACGAAAAGTCAAAATTTTAGTCCAACTGACGGGTATTGGTGCTGAACCCGCTCTCTCGCGACATCAGAACACAGGATGTTTAAGAACAAGCGGTCTTATCCATGCGACCATGCTGACCTCCACCGAAGCTGTTTAAACGGGTTCTTTTCTTCGCTTACCATGGAACATGCTTGACGAAAAGTTGCATGAACCACGTTGAACTGTCGTGGTCAAGCCGTTATACTTAAGGTCGTTACCGGATATGTCAGTCTGGTTGTATTTGTTTTCTGCATCCTGTCTGTCTCTTCCATCGTTGCCTCCGTTGAGTATCCGGGACAGGTGACGTGGCTTCTCTCTAGCTTGTTTGTCTGTATCAACAAATGGTGGGGACATATCTGCTAATTCGCGTAGTTCCTCTTCAAATCTCATCTAACTTATTTCTAGCTTCGGAGGGAGGGGGGGGGGGGGGGGGTGTCTTGTTGATTGGATTGTGTATTGTTGGCAGTTTAATTTCTGAATATGTATATATATGCCCTTTGGTTTCTATTTGTTTCACTATATTTTGCGTTACTCACTGTCACAGAACGCGATTATATCATCCCAGAATGTATCTCAGTATACAATCGAGATGGACAAATTAAGGAATACAGGAGGTATGAGTAGAAGAATAAACGGTATTCCAAATGTTTAAGAAGCTGATGCCAAATTGCGCGCCATTGTACAAGGCCCTCTCTACTTAGCTATGACATAGACTGCACACGAAGACAGCAAGTAGGCAAAACTAATACTGTACAGTCTGGTTTCTACTCTTGAAGACATTTAAAATTCAACATGTGTGATGTTCACATACATAGGAAAGATACAGGTGTAAAATTCCTGCTTGATAAGACCCCACGGGTTAAATATATTGTCAGACTGCATGGGGTTTTGAGCAGAATAAAATGTGTGAACTGTTGGATTGAATCGAGACACAAGGTGTAATAAAGTGGGAGGTATCATGATCATATGTACTGCCGACCGTCCAGACATAAGTACTGATCCGCGGCTGGAAATTACAAATATGCGACTGTGTGAAATGACCTCAGCCCAGGGAAACTTTCCTGCCAGAACAGCCAGGGAAACCGTCGCAGTGTGAAAGGATACGATTCGTGATTCAGGAAAATAAACACAGAGTGAGATAGGAATAGGCGGCAAATAGATAAGAGTAATTAAGAACCCGTATAGGTATACTGGACTTTGAAAGTTTCAAATCAGATGTGTCTAGTCTAGGATCAGCTCTCACCAAGAGCACCAGGTTTTCTCGTTCAGTGAGGAGAGACCCAGTGGCGTAAAGATAGAACATTAGTTCCGAAAACCGACCAGCTGAACCTAGCTGACCATAGTGGAACTTAGATAAACATAAAGGATCCTAGCTAGACGCTTGCTTGCTTGCGTTCGCTGGCTGTGAACTCCAGCATAAAAGCCTGTATGCCGGATGAAGACATCCTGTTGTCCAACATCAGCGTGATGTCATACCGGACTGAGGTTTGTGTGAGTATCAGTTGACCCATGTCTGGCTTATTGGTGTGCAGACTGGTGGTTCCTCGCCGTGCAGGCAGATACTCTCCGACTTCGGAAGAATCAGCAATCCTACTACGTCAGCAAGGACCCTAAAGGGATGTATTGCCCAGGACGCACGACTAGGACGTGTTAGTAGGTCTTGGCCAGAATAGGACCTGGTCCTGGTACCCTGGAAACACCTCTACGTCCCTCCTGGCTAGATATTTCTGGCCTTAGTGGAATCCTGTTGGAACTGAGGCATCATCTCACCTACATTCCCGATGTCATACCACAGATCCAGGCATTCTACACAAAGTTACGTTCGTCATCATCATCATCATCATCATCATCATCATCATCATCATCATCATCATCATCATCATCATCATCATCAAATAGTGCCCTGCCAGCTAGTATAGGCGTTCATTGCTCTCCACAGATCTCGGTCTTTAGTGTTCTGCATCAACTCTATTGATGGTATTCCTCCATGCCACTGTCTCAATCCAACCTGCATCATTTCTCTTGGTCTGCCTCTGCCTCGCTTTCCCTCGATCTTTCCAGTTGTCACGACGTTCTTCAATGCCTGTCTTCTCATCACATGACTGAAGAAAGATGTTTGTCTCTGTCTTATTGTTGTATACAATGTTCTAGTTTCATTAGCCTGTCACAGGCAGTCGTTGTTAGTTATTCTGGCAGTCCAAGGAACATACGTCTCAGAAATCACATCTCTGTTGCTTCTAATTTCTTCATAATTTGTTCATCTACATTCCACGATTCACTGCCATACAGCAACTGTTGTAACTGGCGTATCATAATATTTAACATCGCCACCCTGCAAATAATCAGTTTTTCATAGTGATAGTAATAAAGAGTTGTCATTTCTTTTAACTCATAGTTATCTGTTATTTTCCAAGTGCGCATATGCGCGCGCGCGTGTGAGTGTGTGTGCCTGGTTGGAGGTTTAATTACACCCGAGGAAGGGGAGTGTTGTCAGAGGGGGGGGGGGGATAACTTGCCCTGCCTAGTAGTCCAGTACTAAACATAAATCTAGGCATCTAACCTTCTCCTTCCCACTCCTTGGGGGATACCAAGACCAGCTACTGTTAACTTTTAAACGAGCCATTCTCACCTGTACTCTTGAGTATAAGGGGCTTAATCTTTATTTCAGCCATATAGATTTTGTCCCGAGTTTCTCTCTGGAATCTGGAGTGTTGAGGGTCTTATCCGTCACCCATAAGAAACACCAGTGTGAGGAACAGTGACTACTGACATATTGGACAGCAAGTCTGGAAATCAAATTAGACGTCTGGCAAATTGGTTGTCTGTCCGGTGTCAAAAATAGCCACTTCTGACAAATTGAGTGCTCGTCCGTGTTAGTACTTAACTTGGCGGCAGCGCCCCTTCATTTCTGACATTCACGAATTAAAAGCTGTCAATTGCAGTGAGAAAAAGAGTATTGAACTATTTAGAACCCATACTATTATACGCATGTGAAACGTGGACAAAAATCAGACGGATGAGAACTGGCAACCCCAACCGACGATGCCTCGGCTAAGACTATCTGAAGCCCTAACACTTTTCGCTCAATGGCATTATCTTCCTTTGGGCTACCTTTATCATGTAGATAAAGATAAGCATGGCCGAATGGATAAGAGCGTTTGTTCTTAAACATCTGGTGTGCTGATGCCGAGGTAAAAGGTTCAACCCCTACACTGAAGAGTTGTACTGTAATAAAATGTTGACGTCTCGTCATTGACTTGAAATTACAAGTACTTCAAAAGTCGGAGTGGATTTTCCTGATGGCGGGAGACACTGGTAATAGGGACACTAACCCTCACACAAAATTTAGTCCAGTGCTACTAGAAGGAGTGTGCATGAATTACGCTTGAGTTCATAGCGAGCGAGTGAGCGAGCGCGAAAGAAAACAAATTTCTCTGTAGTCTTACATTTTCTATGAAACTGCCTCCTAGATATTTGACCTCTGGAACTCGTATTACTTTGACGCTATTGAAATGTTTGGTAATATAAGATGGAATACGTTAAAGTGATAATTAGAAAATGTAATAACTGGTTATAACAAAGTAAGTTTTGTTTTCGTTCGCTCGCTTTGAACTCAAGCGTAGTTCATATACGTATGGATTAGCTTCCTACTGTTTATATTATAACATCTAACTCTTATTCCTGGTCTGTTTTGGATCTCTCTCATTATTATTTTGCTATAGAGAGATAATAACCTTGCTTACAACCTTATCTTACTGCGTGCTTTATCTATTCATAATTGCCCATATTATTTTCAATGTTTATTGCTGCTACTTGTTATCCAGAGATCTTTTCCATCAGTTGTAATATCGTCTAACATTTTATCATATTTTACTTTATTAAATGCGTTGCTGCAATCCATAAAGCAACCATAGGTCTTTCTGTGTCTCAACTGAATGTTCAGATAAAAAATAAGTAACCATTTAACTCTTCACAGCTATACGACAGTATCTACGAAGTGATTACTCTTAGTTCCTTTGTAATACAAGGCTGGCAGTAAGCCACTATTGTTTTAACGTAAATAACCGCAATGTTCATAATATTGGTATACCTCTGAAGTCGGAGTAGGTTCACTTGATTGCGTGAGGCACTGGTAATAGGGAAAGTTAATCCACACACTCAATGTATCAAGAAGAGATAAGATCAGAAGTGAAGAAATCAGGACTAAAGTGGGGGTTATAGCTGCACTAGATTTTATTAGAAGACAGCAAGTCAAATGGTTTGGCCATGCAAGTAGGTTACTAACTAACAGTACACCACAACAAGCAATGATGTACAGACCAGAGGGAAGCAGATGAAGAGGTCGACCACGTAAACGATGGACGCAGGGAATAATAGAGTCCATGGGAATATCGATACATGAAGCCCATAAGCGGGCACTCTCCCGCTGTTTATACTTCACCTCGACACCGTTAGGTACAAGAGGAACATGATGAGATGAGATGAGATGAGATGAGATGAGATGAGATGAGATGAGATGAGAGTCCACACACAAAAATCAGTCCAGTGCTACTAGAGGTAGTTTCATATGTGCGGACTAAGCTTGAGATCAAAGTGAGCACACACAAAAAAATCATGGCAAAGTAGAGGAAGCTGGTTGCATTCCTTGAACTGGCACGACGTGTCAGAAATCATGGCAAAGTAGAGGAAGCTGGTTGCATTCCTTGAACTGGCACGACGTGTCAGAAATCATGGCAAAGTAGAGGAAGCTGGTTGCATTCCTTGAACTGGCACGACGTGTCAGAAATCATGGCAAAGTAGAGGAAGCTGGTTGCATTCCTTGAACTGGCACGACGTGTCAGAAATCATGGCAAAGTAGAGGAAGCTGGTTGCATTCCTTGAACTGGCACGACGTGTCAGAAATCATGGCAAAGTAGAGGAAGCTGGTTGCAGTCCTTGAACTGGCACGACGTGTCAGAAATCATGGCAAAGTAGAGGAAGCTGGTTGCATTCCTTGAACTGGCACGACGTGTCAGAAATCATGGCAAAGTAGAGGAAGCTGGTGGCAGTCCTTGAACTGGCACGACGTGTCAGAAATCATGGCAAAGTAGAGGAAGCTGGTGGCAGTCCTTGAACTGGCACGACGTGTCAGAAATCATGGCAAAGTAGAGGAAGCTGGTTGCAGTCCTTGAACTGGCACGACGTGTCAGAAATCATGGCAAAGTAGAGGAAGCTGGTTGCATTCCTTGAACTGGCACGACGTGTCAGAAATCATGGCAAAGTAGAGGAAGCTGGTTGCAGTCCTTGAACTGGCACGACGTGTCAGAATCATGGCAAAGTAGAGGAAGCTGGTTGCATTCCTTGAACTGGCACGGACGTGTCAGAATCATGGCAAGTAGAGGAAGCTTGTTGCATTCCTTGAACTGGCACGACGTGTCAGAAATCATGGCAAGTAGAGGAAGCGGGTTGCATCCTTGAACTGGCCGACGTGTCAGAAATCATGGCAAAGTAGAGGAAGCTGGTTGCATTCCTTGAACTGGCACGACGTGTCAGAAATCATGGCAAAGTAGAGGAAGGCTGGTGGCAGTCTTGAAACTGGCACGACGTGTCAGAAATCATGGCAAAGTAGAGGAAGCTGGTTGCAGTCCTTGAACTGGCACGACGTGTCAGAAATCATGGCAAAGTAGAGGAAGCTGGTTGCAGTCCTTGAACTGGCACGACGTGTCAGAAATCATGGCAAAGTAGAGTAAGCTGGTTGCATTCCTTGAACTGGCACGGACGTGTCAGAAATCATGGCAAAGTAGAGGAAGCTGGTTGCATTCCTTGAACTGGCACGACGTGTCAGAAATCATGGCAAAGTAGAGAAGTGGTGACATTCCTTGAACTGGCCACGGGACCTTCATGGCCTAATTAGAGTAGCTGGTTTCACCTGAACTGGCAACGACGTGTCAGAAATCATGGCAAAGTAGAGGAAGCTGGTTGCAGTCCTTGAACTGGCACGACGTGTCAGAAATCATGGCAAAGTAGAGGAAGCTGGTTGCAGTCCTTGAACTGGCACGACGTGTCAGAAATCATGGCAAAGTAGAGGAAGCTGGTGGCAGTCCTTGAACTGGCACGACGTGTCAGAAATCATGGCAAAGTAGAGGAAGCTGGTGGCAGTCCTTGAACTGGCACGACGTGTCAGAAATCATGGCAAAGTAGAGGAAGCTGGTGGCAGTCCTTGAACTGGCACGACGTGTCAGAAATCATGGCAAAGTAGAGGAAGCTGGTGGCAGTCCTTGAACTGGCACGACGTGTCAGAAATCATGGCAAAGTGAGGAAGCTGGTGGCAGTCCTTAAACTGGCACGACGTGTCAGAAATCATGGCAAAGTAGAGGAAGCTGGTGGCAGTCCTTGAACTGGCACGACGTGTCAGAAATCATGGCAAAGTAGAGGAAGCTGGTGGCAGTCCTTGAACTGGCACGACGTGTCAGAAACTGAACACTCCCAACAATGTCAGTCCCAACTATGTCGATTCTTGTTTATCTTTGACAGCGTCTCAGCATAAACTGTTTACATTTGCAACCATAACACTTAGTATTAGATGCTCACAATAAACTCGGTCAACGAATGCCGGGGAAAAGTCGGATATGTCCGTCGAAAGATCGCAGTTCTTTGTGAGCGTACACAATGCAAATATAGTCCAGTCATGGAAATGAAAAAAAAAAATTATCTGACGGGGGCAGTAGCAGCAGCAGCAGCAGAAGAAGAAGAAGAAGAAGTAGAAGAAGAAGAAGAAGAAGAAGAAGAAGAAGAAGAAGAAGAAGAAGAAGAAGAAGAAGAAGAAGAAGAAGAAGAAGAAGAAGAAGAAGAAGAAGAAGAAGAATAAGAAGAAGAAGAAGAAGAAGCAACAACAACTCACTCACGTACATCCATGCCTGGGAAGAAAATATATAATATTGTATATAGCATGTGCCATGCCGACGGGCGTAGTTGGTCATGGTTTGCCGCCTCAAACAATCATCAAATCTTGGATCAGGTCTGTGTTCTTGTCTCACTTATACCATATGGCCAAGCCATCCAGATATTTGTCGTTTTAACTTTCCCTTGCTGTTTCCCAATCAAGTTTGCCATACATCACTAAGTGTTCAGGTTTCTCATAACATGCCCAGAAATCCTGACTGTCTCATCTCATCTCATCAATTTCCTCTTGTACCTTGTGGTGTCAAGGTGAAGTATAAACATTGTGAGAGTGCCCGATTATGGGCTTCATGTATCGATATTCCCATGGACGCTGTTATTCCCTCCTTCCAACGTTTACGTGGTCGGCCTCTTCCTCTGTTTCCATCTGGTCTGTACATCATTGCTTGTTGTGGTGTGCTGTTGAATGGTAACCTACTTGCATGTCCAAACCATTTGACTATCTGCTTTCTAATAAAATCTAGTGCTGCTATAACCCCCACTTTAGTCCTAATTTCTTCATTTCTGATCTTATCTCTTCTTGATACTGCTATAACCCCCACTTTAGTCCTAATTTCTTCATTCCTGATCTTATCTCTTCTTGATACGTTTTCATCTGCTTTGCTGCTCAGCCAGGAGTCCCGCATGTGCCGAAGTTTCTGCTGCACTACTCTCTGAATGTTCTTGAAGGCATCTTTTTTATGTTGACTTCGGGTCATTCAAATGTGCCTTGAGGAGAAGATGTTTCTCGGCCAGCAATTGGTTGATATCGTCTGACGGGGGCTGGACCCAGGATTTCCATAGCAGTGTTGTAAATTATGTAATTTAGGGCTTTCCATTCTGTTTCTGCATCCTGTTTAGCTGCAGAATTGGGCTTGAGGCGGTCTTCCAGCATATTTTCAAACGACTGCTGCATTTTCTTGCTGTTTAGGCGGGTAACATTTAGCTTTGTTTTGCATTTTCACCCCTTGAGGACGCCGTGGTGGCCTGATGTGAATGTTTATTTTCGAGACAATGAGACGATGGTTTGTCCAACATTCGGCACCACACATGGATTTTGTCACTCGAACGTCTTGTCTGTCACTCCTCCTGACGATGAAATAGTCAATGAGGTGCCAGTGTTTCGAGCGCGGGTGCATCCACGATGTCCTATTTCTCATGGGGAGACGGAAAATTGTGTTCTTAATCAGGAGATCATGTTCGGAACATGTCTGAAGGAGGAGGAGTCCATTGTTGTTACAATTGCCACTCCAAGAGGTGGTGTCCGTGCCTACTCTGGCATTGAAGTCCCCAAGGAGTATAAGTTTGTCTCCTTTGGGAACAGATGTTAGTACATTGTGCAGGTCCTCATAGAACTTGTTCTTGACATCATCTTCGTTGGTCATAGTTGGTGCGTAGACACTCACAATGGTTGCATGCTTCCTTCCTTTCAGCAGGGGCAACTTAATGGTCATGAGCCTGTCGTTTATAGCCTTTGGAAATCCAGCTAATTTGCCGACCAGAGCTGACTTAATGGCAAATCCCACACCGGATTGGCGTCTTTCCTCGCTTTTCCTTCCACTCCAGAAAAATGTGTAGCCGGCACCTATTTCACAGATTTCGCCTTCTTCTGCAAGTCGTGTCTCGCTCAAGGCTGCAATGTCGATGTTGTACCTGCCCAGCTTTCTCCCAATCAGTGCTGTTCGTCTCTCTGGACCCGACGCGCCGTCTCTGTCAAGTAGGGTGCGTACATTCCAAGTTCCTATTGTTAAGGGAATATGGTTTACTCTTTTAGCTTTGCTTGTTTTATCTTTGTTTGTATGTCGACCGCAGTTAGGGTACCCACCAATCGCGGCTAGCTGGTTAAGTAGTGATGGAGCAGACAACGTTTAGGGCACATTTTCTAGCCCCTTCCTCATGCTATGGAGGTGAGCAGTGTATTCCTATAGAGGGCTGCTCAGTCATTCAGGGGGCTGCCGAATCCCACTGCTGCTCCGGTCAGTAGAAGACGACCATATGGCCTGAGCCGCCTGTGTGCAGGTCTGCGACTACGGCTGCCAGCGTACCTACGCCTGCCGCTTCGCCGCTCGCCCATCGCCACAGGGCTTGAAGGTGATATATGATGTTAGATGAAGAATGACTTGCGCGATGACTTGGATTAAAGTGAGGAAGAGTTGCGCAATTCGTCGACCTCACTCTCTCGCCTGAGTCCATCTGAGTCCAGTGGCAAGACAAGTCGAGACGACTGGAGACGAATACAGGTGCAGTGGGTGACCAGGGCGCTCTACGTGCCTTGCCGTGCTCATTACGTTCCACAACGCTTTGCAGGTAAACGCCGTCTTGCCCGTTGAATCAGGAATGATTTCTTCTGCCCAGTCTGCCGAGTCCTGTCTTCACATACTGGGTAGGCATACCCTAGTTTACCGCTTGGTTTGACACCAAATCGGTTACCCATGCCTGGTTTAGCCAGCCTCTCACAGCTGTAGCCCGAGGGTGGCCGCTGTCGCATGCTGACAGCTACTAGGAGCCACAGGCACGAGCTGGGTGTCAGGCTTGGACCAGTGGGGGATGGGTCCTGAAAAGTACATGAGAGTCATCCTTACCAAAGGTGCTACCAATGCCTGACACCCCGTACCCCCCAATGGTATTGGTAGCATAGAGTTGGTAGGAAGATTGTGTTGTAAAGTGCTTTCTTAGCAGTTATTGATACATGTGTGTTCTTTAGTACTTCTTAGTTTTTTCTACGAGCAGTATCCTGACTGTTTACGTTCAATTTCTAGAATCCATTTATAGTTTTCACGTGTTTCTTTGAATTGGCGGAATCATGATTTCCTAGACATCTGTAAAGACTGTAATCTGCCATTGTTTTCCTTTTTGGGTGTGACCATACTGGTCGGTGACCGGAGCCATTATCTATATAAAGAGATCCTTTGCCTACTTGAGACCGTAACCAACAACTATTTGTCGGCTGCTCTGCTTCCATTGGTTTATTCTTACTCTCGTTATGGGGGAGGGGGAAGGGGGGAGTGTTCTAGTCGTAACCTTCATTTTGTCACTTGTGATTGTTTCCTATTAAAATCTTTGAATTCTAATTCTTGTCTTTGTTTTTTTATTCAGTCATGGCGTGAGAAGCAAAGAATAGTAAGACTACAACCCGCCGTGCATGTCGTAACAGGCGAAGAGAGTTGATGTGGGGCTGGCTACCCCATCTCGTAGAAAACAGTAGATATATATAATTGCAATTGGCATTTTTCTCAAACACATTTTCACTGTCTTTAGATGTGTCTCGGCTCGTCTAATTAGTGCCCATGTTTCACTTGCATGCCACAGTGTATGGTCTATGTAACTGTATTGCTTTTATTTACTGTTTTCGAAACAGAAGAGAGTCTTCGTGGCGAAGCGGCCTGCCTTGTGAGTTCGATTCTGGGCTACGACATTCGGTTTGCGAGTAAATGTTTCTCGGATACTCCTGGGGGTCGTCGCTGGAGCTACGGAGTTCGTGCTTTGTGCGGCATTTTCAGCAGGCTGCCCTGCAGAAAGAGACTGGGTCATACGGGATAAAACCCAGTGCAATGAAGTAGTGTCGTGTGTTCCTATTATAGTGTCGTCCCTGGAGTGAGGGGAATCAACACTCACATTATGTTTAACCCCATATCATTATTCTGGAGAATCCACCAGATTCCATCCACCTCAAAGACCTCACCAAACGATGTGTCCCTCCTGCCAGATGTAGACTATCTCCGGTAGCTTGTGATAATCACGATACTAGGACATCAATCACAGTTATAGTCCGATACTGATCCTAACTTGATCATAAACACTGTCCCTAAATGTTCTTAGAGTTTGAGACTTCACAATTCCTGAATAGTGAAAACGCAGAACACTGTCCCTTGAAATTAACATTATTCCTTTCCTAAGAGATGTCCTAAAGTTCTCACCCTCTCTCAAGTATTGTACATAGTCTCACAGGAATCTACTAATTTCCTTGACACTTCCTATTGTTATTTTTCCATATGATGTGGGGGGAAAAAAACACTCATTAATGTTCAGGTCTTGTGTGGCGTGTAACACAAACATTATTGTTCTGAGAAGTCATCCTGTTGGATGCTTATAGGTATCGGCTCACCAGAGCCATGTCCTTCAGACTTTTTCTATCATAGGCCCAGTGCAAAGGCTGATGCTATAAACCTTCCTGCACTACTTTCTCCAGGATTTGAATTTGCCATGTTTCAGTGGTTTTCATCCTAACCTGAGGGAACCTGTAAAAGAGAGAACAACACACCCGGTGAGAGCAACCTGTCACTGACCCCTATTAGATGAGTGTAGGCCGATGGCCTCACTCAGATACATGACAGTGAACCAACTCTGTCATGGGCAGAGGAGCTCATCACCTCGGTCTGAGGTAGGGTAAGACAAGGACAGAGCAAAATGTAAAGTGTAGAACCCCAGTAGACCCCACTGGAAGATCCCACCATTGGACATTCTCCCTATCCCCCCAACCATCCTCAATCTCTCTAAACATCATCCCATTTCACTATTCCCAACCAGCTGAGCCACTTGACTTCTCACACTAGTTAATTTTAACAATGCGATTGCCTACTGTCGCCGATACTCCTTGACTACCTAACCACAACGCAACAACACTATGATAGAGTTCTAAACTCTATCTATCACTAAGCTATTCCACATTATTTACAGCTAGATGCTATCCCGCAAATACCTTATGCAATCCTGGCTCAATCCGGAATCGAATTCACAATTTGCCATAAAAGACACATGTTAATTGATACATAACACATGCGATTCTATTTAACACTAGAATCGAGCCAGCTAACACTTCTGTCTAGTTCAATTCCATTCTTCACACTGGCGGCAAAAGAATTTATGTTTTCTGCAGTCGGAGATTGTCCGAGTGACGTCATTCTCCTGTCAACAACAGGTGTTCTCAGGGGCAGACAATCCGTCCCTAACTTCACAGGAATTTTCGTCTCCCCTTTCAACAACTAAAGCAACCGTCTGTCCCTTCATCTCGCGATTCACCAAAACAACAAGCCGACATTTCCGTTTCCTAGGGAATTTTCAAGGACTGGCGGTTCCCTTGATCCGACGTGAAAGTTTCTGTACTAGTAACAAACAATTGCAGCTGTGAAAACAGGCTGTCTCTGTTAGTTTTATCATCTTATCGTTAACCTACAGTGGTTCCGCGACATAGGCCCCCTCTTAAGAGAGTAGTCCATCTCACTCTTTTCCACTGTAAGTTCGATCCAGATGATTTATTCCTCTTCTTCAGGAGCTTGGTTTCTGGACAGAAAATCCGCTACAACATTTTCCTTCCCAGGTATATACTCCACTATAAATTGTAGGGTTGAAGTAACAACGACCACCGCATCAAACGGGCGTTGAGCTTCTAAGAAGTAGCCAGGAACATCAAGGGCTGATGATCCGACTGGACCCGAAACTGAACTCCATACAAATAGGGCTGGAATTTTTGCACGGCCCATACGAGAGACAAACACTCTCTCTCGACGGTCGAATAATTCCTCTCAGCCTGGAGAAGTTTCTTGCTTGCGTATGCTACAGGTTTCAAAACCGAAGCATCGTCTTTCCCTTCCTGTAACAAGGCTGCCCCAATTCCAATCCCACTCGCATCCGTTCTCAACACAAATGGTTTGAAAAGGTCAGGGAGCTGTAACACAGGTTTGCTGACCAAAGCCTCCTTCAACTGACTGTAGGCACTCTCGCACTCCGGTGTCCAAACGATTTGGTCCGGGGATCCCTTTTTCAAGGTTTCTGTTAATGGAGCTCCCAGTTCAGTGAAATGCGGGATAAATTTGTGGTAAAACCCACACAACGAGAGAAAAGATCGCACATCCTTCTTCGTTTTTGGCCTTGGTGCACTTCTGATTTTTTTTAAACGTTAAAAGCCTCTGGGACAATTTGTCTCGGAATTATGCTGTGACCCAGAAATTCCAGAGTCTGGTAACCAATCATGCACTTGGTTGGACGAGCTGTAAGCCCTGCTTCCTTGAGCCTATTAAAAATCTCTCTCCAAGATTGCAAATGGTCATCCAAGCTGCTCATTTGAAATCAGAATATCATCCATGAATGACGCAATGGACGGATCCCTGTAAGGGATCTAGTAAGGTCCTCATCATGCGAGTAAACACACTAGGTGCATTGCTGAGTCCAAAGGGCATGACCTTGAATTCGTAGTGTCCACTGGGTGTACTGAAAGCCAGCAGGGGTCGAACCTCTGGTTTGACCGGTATCTGATAGTACCCCGGACTCAGATCCACCTTTGAGAAGTACCTAGCCTTATGGAGCCTAGCGAATAACTGAGTTGGATTCGACAAAGGTTCCACCTGATAATTGCGTATGACTGTTCAAGAGTACGATAGTCTTTACACAACCGGTGTTCTCCACTTGGTTTGCGTAACAAAACCACCCCCGCATTGTATGGGAATGTGGATGGCGCAATCACGTCATCCTCCAGCAATTTCTGTATTTCCTCCTCCAGGGCCTTTTCTTTAGAGAATGGCACTGGGTAAACCTTTTGGCGAACAGGCTCCTGTGTGGTCAAAGTCATTTCGAACTCAACCAACCTCGTTCGTTTATCAGTCAGTATCTCCTTATGAGACTCGAGAACCTGGGCAATCTTTTCCCTCTCCTGGGAAGTCAGATCAGGGTTAACCTGCACATCCTTGTAGGTTTCCTGGTGTACCAGGGGATATTCCTTGCCCTCGTTGGTTCCCACTTCAGTCTCCACTGCAACTGCCATTGCCATGAGATGGGCTGCTTTGTCTCCGGGTCTCTCCTCGTACTTCCGCAGGAGATTGATATGGAAAATCTTCGACTTTCCCCGGATCTGGATCTGATAGTTGGTTCTGGATATCACCCTTTCCACGGGAAATGGTCATTGCCAACCTATCTCCAGTTTGTTGTTTCCCGTTGGGATTAGCAACAAAACTTTGTCTCCCACCTCTAGAGATCTATCTTTAGACCTACGGTTGTAGTAAGCCGCATGTCTTTTTCTGGCCTTTTTCAAGTTTTGATTCGCCAGAGTCCATCCCTTGTGAAGTTTTTATTTCAGTTCCTCCACGTATTTATAAGAAGAGATCACTTCTTCTGACGTCCCCTCCTCAGTCCAACTCCTCAACATGGCTTCCAACGGTCCTTGATTGGACGACCAAACAGCAAAGTAGCGGGTGGTAGTCCTGTTGAGCCATGAGGTAACTTCCCGATAGGCAAAGAGTGCTGCTGGGATATATTCATCCCACCTATCAGTGTTTTTCCTGTGCCAGTTTCCGGAGCATTGTCATCAGCGTGCCATTGAAACGCTCTACTTGTCCATTGGCTTGAGGGTGGTAAGGGCTGGTAAGCATGTGGTTAGAGTGGAATATCCTAAATACCTCCTCCGTGAGTTTCCCACAAAACTGGAACCCATTGTCCGTCAGAAAATGATCAGGAAAGTCTAATCTGGTAAAGGCCTCCATCAGTGCGTCCGCCACTCGTTTCGAGTCAATCGTGGTCAACGGTATGATTTCACCCCAAATTGTACAGCAATCCACCATTGTGAGTATATACATGTTCCTCTTCCTAGTCCTAGGAAGTGGACCCACGATATCGATGGCTACCCTCTCAAAAGGAGAGTTCATGATGGGCATCTCACCCAAGACCACCGGTGCTGTCCAGTATTTTCGGTGCCACCTTCTGGCACTCAGGGCATGACTTCACATACCGACGCACATCAACTGTCATTCCGGGCCAATAGTATTGGCAGGAAATTTGATGCATGGTGGCGGCAATACTCATGTGCCCACTAAAGGAGATGGAATGCCCCATATGAAGAATTTGGGACCGATGAGCCTTCGGGACCACCAACTGACCGTGCAGGTTGTCTCCCCTTCCGGCTCTCCTGTAGAGTATCCTATTCTTCATGTAGTACTGCCCCCGTCCTGGTGGATTAGCACTTCTCTGCAGCTTCTTGTAGCACGGACGTAATGTTGCATCCTCACTCTGGGCAGTTCACAGCTCCCCCAGCAGTGGGTTAGTCACAATTGCTTCTGCCTCTTCCGTTCTCGACTGAGAGCGAGTCCGTATTGCTCCCATATGGATTGGCTCCCTGGGCATTCCCAGAAGACATACCGGCAACCGAGGATGACGGGAAAAATGGGATCGGTCAATACAGCGGCCTTGATTGTGCCGGTGACATATCTTGATCGAATCTCCACTATGGCAATGGGCAACTTCATGGTTACAGCACTCTCCTGTGCAGGCTGTATCTCCATGGTTTCACCTATGAATTTTTCTGGGTGTACCAGATCCGCAGAAATCACGGCCTCCCCGTCCAGTCCAGTGTCGTATAGACACTCAACTTGTCGACCGTTAACCTCTATAAATTCCACTACAGGTGGTGTATCCTGGTCTGGAGTCTCTTCCTCGGCCTAGACCTGTTTGGTAGGCTCCACCTTAGGTTTCCCGGGCCACACGACGAAATGAGAGTCTCCTGACTTTCCCCTGCAGTCAATAGCATTGTGCGTGTTTGACCTGCAGTGTTTGCACCATTTCCCTGTCCTAGATTTTGCAATGCCGGTCTTGAGTGAGCTCTCCTGGTGGCGAGCTTCCTTGTCGACATTGGCATTTTCAGTGACAACCTCCTTTGAAGTCACTTGACATGCCGCGAAGTGAGGGCTCTTAGCCTTCGATTTGCAGTCCCTCATATTGTGAGAGGATAACTTACAAATTGAACACCACTTCTCCGACCACGGTCGTTTTGCTGTAGAGCTCGGGGTGCTCTTGCTTCCCTCCTTCTTCTTCTCCAAACTCTCCTCTGAAGTTTTTACATAAGGTTCCCGCTTCTTGATTCCTGTGTTTTTTGGTTTTCTTCCGGTCATAGTTATCCTGACCCTTGGTGTTGGTGGAAAGGTTTACCCTGCCTCCCCATGTACCTCGACGAACTGTTCTGCCAATTTCGTCACGATGTCAATTCGTTCCGCCCCTTGTTCTCCCAGGAATGTCCGAGAGGTTTCGACATTTGCTTCCGCAGCTGGTATACTACCATGAGCTCTTCCAGACTCTCATAGTCATGCGTGAACCCAGCCAAATCCATCCACTTATGGAGATAGGATTTCAGACGCAGACTGTAGGTGGCAAATAACTCTCCCGGTTCTCGTTTCGCTGCTCGAAATTTTTTCCGATAGGTATGCGACGTAACTTCGAAACGTTTCAGCAGAACCGTTTTCATCTCGTCGTAATTGTTCTCATGTCCTGGTGGCGGGCGAAAATAAACCTCGTAACCGGTCCCTCGTAATCCCTGGGACAACTTAAGGCACCATTTGTCACGATCGAGACCCATAGCAACAGACATGGCCTCGAAGCGTTGAAGGTACTGGTAAATCTTCTCTTTGTCTTCTTCGTAGACCGCTAGAGGGAACTTCATAGCATGGTAACTATGTCCACCTGCTGGGGTTGAGTCTGAGATGGACGAACCTCCCACTGCTCCCTCAGTTTCCCCACTAGATTGCCTCTTCAACTCGAGTTCCCTCATTCGGTACTCGTGCTCCATTTTCTGAGCTTCTTGCTCAGCTGCCCATCTCCTAGCAGCTTGCTCCGATTCAAGATTCTCTGCAGCTTGCTCGGCTTCCAGTTGCTTAGCAGCTTGCTCAACTTAAAGTTTCTTAGCTGCCTGCTTAGCTTCACGTTTCTTAGCTGCCTGCTAAGCTTCAAGTTTCTTAGCTGCCTGCTCAGCTTCAAGTTTCTTAGCTGCCTGCTCAGCTTCAAGTTTCTTAGCTGCCTGGTCAGCTTCAAGTTCCAGCCTTCTAGTACCTTGCTCAGCTTCTATCCTCTTAGTTTCTAACTCCATCTTCCTCAATTCCAACTCGGCCTTCCGATCTTCTCTTTCTGCTTGACGAAAATCCCTCTCCACCTCTTGTAAGTAATCTGGCAGTGCAGAACCCGACAAGCCCTTTGCTTCCCCCGTTGCCCTTAGTTCTGCCAAATCTAGTTTAGGAGTGGCCATATTTTAGAGAGGCAAGTCAGCAGGTTGGGTGCAAATTATCTTCAAAACAAATATATAGATATTTACTAATTAAAATGTATCTATATATTTAACACCACACAGCACAACACAACACAATCACTCAGTGACAAGAGTAGAATTCGGACCACAGACCTAAGTAGACGTGTGAAGTGTGAACAGGTAAGATATGTGTCTTAACTCCTATCCACATTCACCCTAGCTGGATCCTTACTAATATGATATCACCGTCCTGTATCGAAAGATCCCGTTTCAACAGACCCCGCCGTCTAGAAATCCCGTTGTCTAAAGATCCCTTAATCGAGAGATCCCATTGTTAAAAGACCCCGTTTACGAGAGTCCCCTATTAGATGAGTGTAGGCCGATGGCCTCACTCAGATACATGACAGTGAACCAACTCTGTCATGGGCAGAGGAGCTCATCACCTCGGTCTGAGGTAGGGCAAAACAAGGACAGAGCAAAATGTTAAGTGTAGAACCCCAGTAGACCCCACTGGAAGATCCCACCATTGGACATTCTCCCTATCCCCCCAAGCATCCTCAATCTCTCTAAACATCATCCCATTTCACTATTCCCAACCAGCTGAGCCACTTGACTTCTCACACTAGTTAATTTTAACAATGCGATTGCCTACTGTCACCGATACTCCGTGACTACCTAACCACAACGCAACAACACTATGATAGAGTTCTAAACTCTATCTATCGCTTAGCTATTCCACACTATTTACAGCTTCATGCTATCCCGCAAATACCTTATGCAATCCTGGCTCAATCCGGAATCGAATCCACAATTTGCCATAAAAAATACATGTTAATTGATACAGAACACATGCGATTCTATTCAACACTAGAACCGAGCCAGCTAACACTTCTGTCTAGTTCAATTTCATTCTTCACACTGGCGGCAAAAGAATTTATGTTTTCTGCAGTCGGAGATTGTCCGAGTGATGTCATTCTCCTGTCAACAACAGGTGTTCTCAGGGGCAGACAATCCGTCCCTACCTTCACAGGAATTTTCGTCTCCCTTTTCTACAACTAAAGCATCCGTCTGTCCCTTCATCTCGCGATTCAACAAAACAACAAGCCGACATTTCCCGTTTCCTAGGGAATTTTCAAGGACGGGCGGTTCCATTGATCCGACGTGAATGTTTCTGTACTAGTAACAAACAATTGCAGTTGTGAAAACAGGCTGTCTCTGTTAGTTTATCATCTTATCGTTAACCTACAGTGGTTCCGTGACAAGTAGGTCCTCTTGCTTTTTAAACCCACTGTAAAAAAAGGGGGGGGGGGGGGAGGGACAGAAACAAGACGGTTATGTTTTGATCTATTCTTGAGGAGGAAAGGGGTATGCTGTTGCTAGCATCAAGTATTTCATGATCAAACCGGCATCCAATGAGTGATGTGCTTAATAGCCGCAGCTGACTTAATTCTTATACTTCTTCTGCGTTCATCCGGAGAGTTTTTTCCGAACGTGATTGCGTTGTGCCTGTTTACAGCAGAGCTGCGTTCTTGCGCCGTTAGGCCGACTCACCCGACTTCTGCGGGTGTTCTGATACAAAATTGTCATTACCGTCTTTAGTACCTTGCGATTTATCCGGGAAGGTTAACCCGGTCAACAAATGCCCGCAGAAGTCGGATGTGTCGGCCTAACGGCGCAAGAACGCAGCTCTGCTGTAAACAGGCACAACGCAGTCACGTCCGAAGAAAAAAAACCTCCGGATGAACGCAGCAGGAGAAGAAGAAGTACCTTGCGGTGTAGGACAGGGTGTTTAGAGCCTGAGGAATTAAGACCATCTGGCAGTCATTGTGAACTGTACAGTTAAGGGTGACATGGTTCTCTTTGAATAACCATATTGTCAACACCCTAACGCCATCTGTAAATCTGGGTTCAGTGACGGTCGAAAGAACGCAGGCAATGAATTATCTGGAGATACGATTTGATCGAAACCTAGCTTATTCTGAGCATGCCGACCAGGTGATAAAAAAGACCAAGCGGGGTTTGGCTGCGATGCGGGTGATGGCGGCGGCAAACTGTCAGCAGCGCCATCTATGTCTTCTTTACGAGGATCTGGTCCTTTCTGTTTTGGAGTATGCGATGGCGATCCTGACTCTCAGCCATAAGCAGATAGAAAGGATGGAAAGGATACAGAACGAAGCCATGCGCATCATTCTTTGATGTACAAGAGATACAGCATGCAGGGCGATGTTGATTTTCCAACCATGAGGGATAGAATACAATTTTGCCAAACACTTGCCTATCTCAGAGTCAACGCAAACACACAACATCCACTGCACAGCGAGATTAAGAAGATAAAGGGCAGCAGGTTAAAAAGAGGAAAGTCGTGGATGGGTCAAGCCGAAAACATTCTTCAGCAGGTGTGTTCACTTGAGGACTTAGAACCTGGCGAGGAGTGGGTACAAGTACCAACAGAGTTCTGTACATTCTTTTCAGTATGCATCCAACTAGACAGAAAATGCAGACAAGAAAATCCAGCTGCTGTGGAGGCTGAAGTACAGGCTCTGATCTTCGAGAATTCGTTAGAGGATGATGCTGTCATTTACACGGATGGGTCGGTCGTCCGAGGAGTGAGAAGTTCATGGGCCTTTACGGCTCAGGCCGGAGGGAAAAGTGTGAAGGAAGAGTCTGGCGCTTTTGCTTTGACCACAAGCAGCCTGACAATGGAAGTCGTGGCAGTAAGTAAAGCAATAACATGGCTCGAGACACAGACATTTAGTCGGGCATGTGTCTTTAGTGACTCAATGAGTATGCACAAGATGATAGAAATGGGGTGGGTCCGAAGAGAGTGACTGCTGTCTATGGACTGGTCACGGCTGGCAAAGATTAGTTTCATCTTCGTGCCAGGGCATGCGAGTGTCCAGGGGAATGAGCAGGCTGACAGGCTTACAGGTAGGGCTGCTTTGGAAGGCGGACGAGCCATGGACCAGGCAGACATTCTGAATGCTCTACGAGAAGTAAGTCGTTTACGAGAACCAAGCGATGACTGGGAATCTACTACCATGGTCAGGCTGCGAGAACAGCTAGTTAAAAGAGGTGTGGCCAAACAAGAGTAGTGAACCAACACAGAACTGGTGTCGTGAGCCGCTACAAACTGCGAGACTGAGCTGCCAGACTCTTCCTACACTTGTGGCCAAACAAGAGTAGTGAACCAACACAGAACTGGTGTCGTGAGCCGCTACACGCTGCGGGATTTGCTGAGGAGGTTGATCCGAGCACTTATGGACTGAATGGTTCGATGTGCAATGAGGATGATCTGTCGACTAACTAACTAAGCAGTTAAGGGGTTTCGTTTTGCCCCCCTACAGGAAAACAAAAAAAAATCGATCACCCTTCACCGAGGATTCGAATCGAATTAAATGGGTCTCACGAATTAGAGACTGGCGTTCTAGCCATTCGGGCAGCCACTCCTCGTACAATTAAAAGTTGCTTTCTGAGGCTAGGTCAGCCCATCAGCCATGTGGTCACAAATAAAAATACTGACTGGAGAGGATTGTGAACTCACGATCACAAAGTGCTACAGCGGTTCCTAGAAGAAAGAAGCCGGTCAGTATATCAGTTAAACGTTTATATATTTTTAAAAAAAGTATGTTTACTTTTGTCTGCCCCGATATAAAATTCCATATCTCAGTAACCAACTGAGGGAAAATGATGAGATTTAGCATATAACCTTATCATTATGTCCACCCAACAAAAGAAATTTTGTTCTGGAGATTGTACAGCAGATTACGCTGATCAGCTACCATCTGCATGCGCAAGGCAGTTTTCTGGATAAGATTTGAAGCATCGGTTGATTCCATTGATAGGCTGGTTGGTGAATCCTTAGGAAAACTAAGTCTCAACTCGCAAGTCTGAGCAATATTATTGGGCTTGTCTGGGCCCCGAAAACTGCTTGCATCTATCGGAGCAAGGTTGGGGTAGAGACTGTCCCCCTGGCACGTGTCCGAAGTTCCTCTCCACGAGGACTGAGTGTTGCGAAGCTCTCCCTCCCCTTTTCAAGCTGCAAACCAGCGAGACCCATACGGGAACTTCACATCTATGGAGAGGCATATTAGAGTGTAACTAGGCCTTTGCCTTTATACAACACAACACGTACAGATGTGACAGTGCTACACACAAAGGCTATGATCGTGAACGTATAGTATCAGACAAGTCAGTCTTCACGTTGTAAGAAAGTATTTATTTGATGAATCATTCTAGCTCAGCACATATGATGGAGACTCCCTTCGTGGTGTTTACATCACTTCTCGTTGGTCCCCAGTCCAGTCTAAAAACAGTGACGTGTGTGTGTTCCTAGATACACTTCTTCATTCGTGCACACACGTTCACTATGGTTTTCCCCCTAGTCAAGGAATGCGCAGCATTCCTTAACTCTTTACTCCTAACCTAGAATCCCTCACTGTTACAATACCTCCCCTTCTTCAAAGAGAATTTTTCCTTGAAAAAATCTCAACCCCAACCTTTAATTAGTTAACAATAGTCTACAATAACAACAATTCCATATATTTCCTAACTCAATTCTCCTATCTCCTCATAGCCAATTGCTACCCAGAGATCATAATATCGAAACTCTCTATAAAATTCCCCACAATACAAAAGTCTCCATAAGCGAACCGCTTTTAACTTTAAAACGTCCATCTAAATTATGATTGACAAAACTGAAGATATTCTCCTTATCCTTTATTCCCCCCTGATTCACATTCTCACACTCTCAGTATTTTAGGATAGACAGGAAAAAATAGCTAGTTAGATTTGTGTAGGTGCGCACCTGAAATCAATAAAAGTAAGGAAAAAGTAAGAAAGTAAGAAGTAATCACCTTTCTCTTCCCATACATTCTCAAAACTTTATCAAAAAATAAAGTTTCAAAATTTATCTTCAGTTTCCGTCAATAATAATTGTTATTATCAAAAAAGTATGTTAATCCAAAACTGCTAGCCTTTGTATTATTCAGATCATCAATTTCCCGTTTACCATTCCTTCAACAACAAAAAACTTCCTTACTATTATTATACTGTTAAGTACAGTCTTCTTCTTCCAATATGCAGTTATTTAAATGCCAAATTTCAACCTGGCATTCTCCCCATATTCTCCCATTAAACGCTGTTCAACCCAGCTCCTATTATAAACCGTGTATATACATTGCATACCCCACATGTAATACAACATACCCCTTCATTACTACATATAGAGTCACTTCACTAACCACTACTTTAATTCATCTTCTAACTGAACTTCAAAGTAATAATCATTTTAAACACCCTCAAGGTAACTCAATCAACCCAAAACATCGTAAAAATAACCATCTAAGTTAACTTATTTTTCACATTTCATAAAACACAATTGAAGTCCCAACAATTGAACAAAGCATTTCAATCCCCTCATCATATATATCCCCCCACATTAATCAATGTACACATACATTATAAATTTCAAGACCAATTTCTGAGTACCCAATAATAATTT
This sequence comes from Cepaea nemoralis, assembly GCA_014155875.1. NCBI lineage: Eukaryota > Metazoa > Mollusca > Gastropoda > Stylommatophora > Helicidae > Cepaea > Cepaea nemoralis. The sequence continues at coordinate 96,875 of JACEFZ010020486.1, forward strand.
TCCGCTTTAGCAAAACTCCATCAAGTAAACACAAAAATATCGTGTCCAACTTCTTCTTCTATCTGCCATCTGCAGAACCTTGTATCACTCTATTCATCTATCACTTCTCCATTTCTTTAATAACCTCAAATTTTTTTCTATAATTGCAATATCTACATCAATGTCGCTATCCTCTCGAGGAGAGCTATCTTCTTTCATATCCGCTTCTTCATCAGTTTCTGACTTTTCATCCATCTCTTGTTCCCCATCTGTATATCCATTACTAGCAACCGCTAATCTCTTCCTTTCTACATCCAATCTAATTTTTCTGTCTTGCCGTCTCAACAGATTTTCAAAAAGTGGCATCTCTTCCTCACTCGAAGAATTCTCTCTAAGTTTCCTTTGCCTCTTAATTTCTTTTTCTTTCTGTCTATCCAACTTTCTTTTTACTGCTTGTCTTGTATTCATAAATGGAGGTTCAATATTTTCCTTAACTGACTCTTCACTCATATAATCGTCATACACATTATTTTCCTCTGTCATGACTGTTTTTGGTAATGTTTCTTCTTCGTTTAGTTGCTGTATTTTCAAAACAGGTCCTATATAGGTCATACCATGCCATTTCATCTTCTGAGTAATCACTAACTATAGTTGTTCTCCCAGCTTGTTTACTATATGCTGTAGAGGAGGAAGCAACATCCTTATAGTTGGAACTATCACCCCTGCCAATTTTCTTACTTCTAGTACCACCCCTCCGGTCGGGAATACATTTAACGTCCCACTCTGACAAGTCTGATGCCTCTGTCGTGTCATCTCCTACATTTACTAATAGACTGGTCGCAGCAGTCCTAGTCCCAGCACTTTTTCTAATTTTCCTCCTGGGGTTTCTTGGTTTTAACGACGGCTTACGTTCTGCCGGAACATCCTCTTTAATTTTGACTGGCGCAACCTTATCAAATTTCACTTGAGATGGTGCTGCAACTTCTAGCGTCCTAATAGTCTGCGTTCCCCTTACTTGGGTATTTTTCTCTACAATATCTACCTGAGTCTGCGTACTATTTTCTATCGTATTACCTGCCTGCGTCTGTGTCTCTCTTTCCTGTCTACCCCTAAAAATTGAAAATACCTGTCGATCATCAGCTAAGGTTCTATTAGTCTGATGCTGATTTTCTCCTTTGTTTGACTTTGCGAGTGCATATCTCAATCTTCTGATTTCAAACCATTGATTTCGTAATGTTTTCTGCTCCTCACTATTAGATGGCCAGTTCCATCTTTTCTTATAAAAATTCTGTCTCTGCCAACTATTTTCCTCTGGCTTGCCATGTTGTCTCTCTTCATACCTTCGTGTTCTCATCACGTCGTTTACATTCCATCTGTGACAGTTTCTGTCGTTGTTATAAAGCGGTTGTTTTCTAAAACAGGTTGAGTTTTTATGTGGCCTTGGCGTAATGGTATCATACTGGCCATTCGATTGGAAACCTCGACTACGTTGTCTTCTATAATTTCTTACCAGTGTCATAATTTCTGCGCTAGTTTGATTAACTCCACGTCTTCTTTGCATTTCTCGAAAACTCCCATTTGTTCTACTATTCACACTTCTATTCTGTGCATTAAACTGAGCACATCTGTTACTACAAAATCCAAAAGCGTGTCCCCTCTGACCACAACTCCAACAAACCATATTTGTGTTATTTGTATTACCTACCGTTTCTCTTACCGACTTTCTCACTTTATCTAGTGAATGTATCTGTGCTGTATTTCTTCTGAATGGATGGATCAATTCATCCATTTTTACGTTCCCTCTTCTTCTATGTCCGCCAGTCAGTACCTGTGAAAAATCTTGGGATTCCATCCTAAAATTTATAATTATCAAGCAATATACAAATATTTCAACAATATTGATTTCAAACCCAGCAACAATACACAATCTGTTAATTACTCTAATATTATCTAATTAACTTAACTAAATCCTCCAATCGAAGATCCTGACGAAGAAATATTCCTGTTTCAACCCTGAATTTTGATAAAAGAATTTAAATGACCTCCTGATTCAGAATTTCCTACACCACATAAAAAAAAAGACTCTAATCAAGCTCGTTAAAATGATCAGAACAACGAAGAGCGTCTGGATTTCTTTCCTTACTAATTTACTTGAAGTCGAATTCAGATTATTTCCAATTAATTCCTAACGAAGATCACGCTCGATATCAGGCTCGCAACAAGACTTTGATTACCTGCTCGATTACTGTAGATTCCCTTCAGATAAATTCACCTTCATGCAAGAAGCGACAATTGCTCACGACTTCAGCAAAAAATCTTTACTTTCTAGCAGCAATGTGTGACTTTCATATATCTCAAACGTAATCCAGTCAACAACAACCGGACTTAAAGCTGACGCTATCCAGTCTCTTATTTTCATGTGGAACTCTCGCCATGGTCAATTTAAATAGTTGAAACAAGTTTCATTTATGAAGTGACTGTATAAAGTATTGCAGACCTTGATTTCATAATTCTGGAATTCATACCATAACCTTGAGTTCACCTTAAACAGTCCCACGGGTTAAAACTCATAATGATTTTTGATGCAGAACGGCATTACTTGATCTCAATATAGCATTTTGCGTTGATCAATTCTCCAGTTTATTTCATAACTACGTAAAAACATCAGTCTTTCAAAAAAATATAAGTATCAATCAAACCTTTTCTTTAGCGCTGACCTTGAAATTGGATCTCCTTCTTAATCAGGAATCTAGTGCAAACCCAGAACAGCTACCAACAGTCGGCTTTCATCTGTTGTTTTTCAAATTAATTACTTCTCCGGACATGCCCGACATAACTATGGCGGTATTCTCTCTCCGCGACCTCCCATGTTTCGTAGGTCAAAGGCACCAAATCAGCCTCGTGTGACAGTGCTACACACAAAGGCTATGATCGTGAACGTATAGTATCAGACAAGTCAGTCTTCACGTTGTAAGAAAGTATTTATTTGATGAATCATTCTAGCTCAGCACATATGATGGAGACTCCCTTCGTGGTGTTTACATCACTTCTCGTTGGTCCCCAGTCCAGTCTAAAAACAGTGACGTGTGTGTGTTCCTAGATACACTTCTTCATTCGTGCACACACGTTCACTATGGTTTTCCCCCT
>JACEFZ010020486.1:102500-115000 GCA_014155875.1 Cepaea nemoralis
TTGTTCAGTGCAAGAATGAGATTGTAGTTATTTTTCAGTGCAAGAGTGGGATTGTAGTTATTGTTCAGTGCAAGAATGAGATTGAAGTTATTGTTCAGTGCAAGAATGAGATTGTAGTTATTGTTCAGTGCAAGAATGAGATTGTAGTTATTGTTCAGTGCAAGACTGTAATTGTAGATATTGTTCTGTGCAAGAGTCTGATTGTAGTTATTGTTCAGTGCAAGAGTGTAACTGCAGTTATTGTTTAGTGCAAAAGTGTAATTGTAGTTATTATTCAGTGCAAGAGTGGAATTGTAGTTATTGTTCAGTGCAAGAGGGGTATTGTAATTATTGTTCAGTGCAAGACCTCTGCGCCATTGAGATAAATTGTAATTATTGTTCAGTGCAAGAGTGGGATTGTAGTTATTGTTCAATTCAAGAGTGGGATTGTAGTTATTGTTCAGTGCAAGAGTGTAATTGTAGATATTGTTCAGTGCATGGTGTTTTTTCACAGAATATACTATAATAATGTTGACACCTACATGTATTGACCGGATCCATGTCTCCGTGCGTTGATCGACACTCACAGAAGTCGAGTACAGAAGTAGATATTATAGGACACACTATACAACATAAACAATGCAAGCTATAAGCTCCATACCAGGGTTCGAACCTGCCGCCTCCAAATATGATTGCGCTCTCTGAAGGAACAAATGTACTTGGACGTACAGCCAACTAAGACAATCAGTTGCATGTCCTATACAGAACATTGCAATTAACCCAAACATATATTCGCTGTTTGTGATTTACTAAGCAAAGTTAGTTCAGCTGTCTGTCAGTGTTTTCTGAACTGCCGACGCCTCATACATCGAAATCAACCCAAAGTGATCTGCTTCCAAATCGCTCGTAGCTTGTTTCGAACCCTTGAGTCTATATGACGAGGGATGATAAAACTGCGCGTCTCACTATCCCATAACCCACAGCGCCGGCTGTACGACCAACTAGTTCAATTAGTTGCATGTCCTTTACACTACGTCGCAGTCAACCCCAACAGTTTTTGTGTGCTGCTTGTGATTTACTAGGCAAGTTTACGTTCAGTAGTTTGCCATTGATTTCTGAACGACCGACGCTCATACCATTGTATAAGAAAGAATTAGGGCAAGGCGGTGTGCTTCCAAATCGTTTGCAACTGTGTTTCGAGCGCGGTATGAGGGATTACGAATGGCACTAGTAACCCCGGCACAGCGCCGACGACCAACTAGACACCTCTAAAAATGCTATCGTCATTAGTCACTGTTGACCTGCACCTATTTGGCGGTGTCTGTTTGGCGCTGTAGTCATTTCACGTGATCACTTTAGCTTTGAATTGTTATACTATCTATTGCGTCATATCATCTCTACTCCTTTCCTTTATTTCTATGAGCTGCGTCAGAAACCGAAATCACAGCACTCGGGATATTCCCATACATGCACCGTCCTCATCTGCAACAGTAGCAGTCTGATTATATGTCCCGATTATACTTCTATGAGGGCGAATCAATACCTATGAATTCACATATCGTGCGGTCAATGATCTCAAAAGTACCCCTAACAACTGTACTTGCAGAAAACAAGTATACCAACGCGTGTTTGTTGGTCAATAGTCCAGAGGTCAGAGACCAATTTGAACGCACTTAGAGGCGCGACCTACAAACCGAACCTCGACCTTAATGTTCGAAGACATTCTCAAGGGCCAAGGTCGTTGGGAACACGGCCAACTTAACGCTGAAAATTTTCCAACGCCTGGCATGCTGCAAAACCGCCCGGGTAAAAAAGACACTACGGGGTTTGCACTAGGTCTGAATTGTTTTACAGGGAGTCCCGCCTACAGACAATCCTGTTCAGCAGCTGCTCAAGTGCTCTGTAACACGCGCTGTGTGCTGTGCCAGGGGGCGTCTGCAGCTGTCGCATACCAAATACGTGCTGGCCACGTTGCTGACATTTCACACACAGCTGGTGTGCTGGGAAACCACACTCGGGTCCCGGCGACAGTCGGGGGAGAAGTGGGACGCCAGCTATGTAGCACAGGGGCTGCGTGCCTTGTCCTCGGCGTGACCGCCTGATTACATGTCATGACAACTTGTCATTGGCTATTAGTGTTGCCTTCTCCCCTCCTCGCCCCTCTCCTGCTGGACTGGTTGGTAACCGTATATATCTGTAGAAAAAGATTTAGAAGCAGGAGGAATCAACATTTGCTGATCATAATCAACATTTCCTTGATGCGCAATTTTCGAAATGCGTACTATTATTATTAGTACGTATAATAGTTACGAAGTAAGTGTTGTAAATGCCTTGTGTGTTAACGGAGCAAATATAAGAAGTCATTGCACCGGGTTTTTATCCCATATGGCTCAGTCTCTTTCCGCAGCGCGGAAACTGTCGCACGAACTCCGTAGCTACAGCGACGACCCTCAGGAGTCTCCGAAAAAATTCACTTATGAACCGAAGGACCCGGCCCGGAATCGAAGTCCCAGTCAGACGGCTTGACCACTTCGCCACGGAGACTCGGAGACTCCCGAACGGAGCCCATAAGGAAAGCAAAGAATAGTAACACTGTTAGCCATCGTAGACAACTAACTGCAACTGTTCAAACAATTATGCACACGTCTACAAAGGACTTGGCGTCGGTTGATAGAGCGCCTGTGCTTCATTGGGAGATGGTAAGCATAAGAAGGGGTGTCGTTAACTTATGCTTGATGTTGGAGACTCATTACAGGCAACCTTTAGTGCGGAGTTGGCACTTGATGATCATTTCGGCTGTGGTAGCACAATTGATAGTGTAGCGCTACAGTAACACAACAGATGGTGTAGCGCTACAGTAACACAATAGACAGTGTAGCTATACAGTAACACAATAGACAGTGTAGCTATACAGTAACACAATAGACAGTGTAGCTATACAGTAACACAATAGACAGTGTAGCTATACAGTAACACAATAGACAGTGTAGCTATACAGTAACACAATAGACAGTGTAGCTATACAGTAACACAATAGACAGTGTAGCTATACAGTAACATAATAGACAGTGTATGGCTAAGGTAACACAATAGACAGTGTAGCTATACAGTAACATAATAGACAGTGTATGGCTAAGGTAACACAATAGACAGTATAGCGCTATAGTAACACAATAGACAGTGTAGCGCTACAGTAACACAATAGACAGTGTAGCTATACAGTAACACAATAGACAGTGTAGCTATACAGTAACACAATAGACAGTGTAGCTATACAGTAACACAATAGACAGTGTAGCTATACAGTAACATAATAGACAGTGTAGCGCTACAGTAACACAATAGACAGTGTAGCGCTACAGTAACACAATCGACAGTGTAGCGCTACAGTAATACAATAGACAGTGTAGCTATACAGTAACACAATAGACAGTGTAGCTATACAGTAACATAATAGACAGTGTATGGCTAAGGTAACACAATAGACAGTGTAGTGCTAAGAGGTAATACAACAGACAGTGTAGTGCTAAGGTAACACAACAGACAGTGTAGTGCTAAGGTAACACAACAGACAGTGTAGTGCTAAGGTAACACAACAGACAGTGTAGTGCTAAGGTAACACAACAGACAGTGTAGTGCTAAGAGGTAACACCACAGACAGTGTAGTGCTACGGTAACACAATAGACAGTGTAGTGCTAAGGCAACACAACAGACAGTGTAGTGCTAAGAAAGAGGTAATACAACAGACAGTGTAGTGCTAAGGTAACACAATAGACAGTGTAGCTATACAGTAACACAATAGACAGTGTAGCTATACAGTAACACAATAGACAGTGTAGCTATACAGTAACATAATAGACAGTGTATGGCTAAGGTAACACAATAGACAGTGTAGTGCTAAGAGGTAATACAACAGACAGTGTAGTGCTAAGGTAACACAACAGACAGTGTAGTGCTAAGGTAACACAACAGACAGTGTAGTGCTAAGGTAACACAACAGACAGTGTAGTGCTAAGGTAACACAACAGACAGTGTAGTGCTAAGAGGTAACACCACAGACAGTGTAGTGCTACGGTAACACAATAGACAGTGTAGTGCTAAGGCAACACAACAGACAGTGTAGTGCTAAGAAAGAGGTAATACAACAGACAGTGTAGTGCTAAGGTAACACAACAGACAGTGTAGTGCTAAGAGGTAACACAACAGACAGTGTAGTGCTAAGGTAACACAACAGACAGTGTAGTGCTAAGAGGTAACACAACAGACGGTGTAGTGCTAAGGTAACACAACAGACAGTGTAGTGCTAAGGTAACACAACAGACAGTGTAGTGCTAAGAAAGAGGTAATACAACAGACAGTGTAGTGCTAAGGTAACACAACAGACAGTGTAGTGCTAAGGTAACACAACAGACAGTGTAGTGCTAAGGTAACACAACAGACAGTGTAGTGCTAAGGTAACACAACAGACAGTGTAGTGCTAAGGTAACACAACAGACAGTGTAGTGCTAAGAAAGAGGTAATACAACAGACAGTGTAGTGCTAAGAGGTAATACAACAGACAGTGTAGTGCTAAGAGGTAACACAGCAGACAGTGTAGTGCTAAGAGGTAATACAACAGACAGTGTAGTGCTAAGAGGTAACACAACAGACAGTGTAGTGCTAAGAGGTAATACAACAGGCAGTGTAGTGCTAAGGTAACACAACAGACAGTGTAGTGCTAAGGTAACACAACAGACAGTGTAGTGCTAAGGTAACACAACAGGCAGTGTAGTGCTAAGGTAACACAACAGACAGTGTAGTGCTAAGGTAACACAACAGACAGTGTAGTGCTAAGGTAACACAACAGACAGTGTAGTGCTAAGAAAGAGGTAATACAACAGACAGTGTAGTGCTAAGAGGTAATACAACAGACAGTGTAGTGCTAAGAGGTAACACAACAGACAGTGTAGTGCTAAGAGGTAATACAACAGACAGTGTAGTGCTAAGAGGTAACACAACAGACAGTGTAGTGCTAAGAGGTAATACAACAGACAGTGTAGTGCTAAGGTAACACAACAGACAGTTTAGTGCTAAGGTAACACAACAGACAGTGTAGTGCTAAGGTAACACAACAGACAGTGTAGTGCTAAGGTAACACAACAGACAGTGTAGTGCTAAGAGGTAACACAACAGACAGTGTAGTGCTACGGTAACACAATAGACAGTGTAGTGCTAAGGCAACACAACAGACAGTATAGTGCTAAGAAAGAGGTAATACAACAGACAGTGTAGTGCTAAGGTAACACAACAGACAGTGTAGTGCTAAGAGGTAACACAACAGACAGTGTAGTGCTAAGGTAACACAACAGACAGTGTAGTGCTAAGAGGTAACACAACAGACGGTGTAGTGCTAAGAGGTAACACAACAGACGGTGTAGTGCTAAGAGGTAACACAACAGACGGTGTAGTGCTAATTTAACACAACAGACGGTGCAGTGCTAAGGTAACACAATAGACAGCGTAGGGCTACGGTAATACAATAGGCAGTGTAATGGATCACAAGGGATACAAGTCCTTGCCAAGAGGAAGACGGAGATATAACTATTTAGATGGTTTTACTAAATGTCATTTCCTCTTCTTTCGTTCACTGTTAAATTTCGTAATAGGAATAATGAGCCGCAGTAGTGTAGTGGCTAGACGTTCGTCGCCCGCTCTCCCGCCCGGCCGGTCTCGAATCCACATCGTAGGCGGATTTTCAAAATTGACCTGGGCTGCAAAGTCGATCAGCCACAAGATGGGAACCAGTAAATGTCTGGGGAAGTAAATCCACAGGCATACTACTAACCACATCACCCACCGAGTGCCGATTGGTTTATTACAATAACGGTCTAGCACAGTATGCCGCCCAGTGGGCTTTATGGTTCTTGACATTAACTTAATTAAGGTGGAGACAAGAACACAGACGGGACCCGAGACTCCGGTGGCTGTGTGAGATGGCGAAACATGGTCGCCCACGCTTATCAGCATGACACATGATGATGATGATATTTTTTTGCGCTAGCTCGCTTTGAACTCGAGTGTAGTCCATACACACTATTTTTATAGGAGTGATGGACTGAATTTTTGCTTGTAGGTTTGCTTTCCCTATTCACAGTGTCCCATCAGGCGAACCCACTCCGACTTCAAAGGTACTTGTAATTTACGTCCCCAAGTCAAGGACGACAGGTCAACATTTTAGTCCACCTGTCCGGTGTAGGGGATGAACCGCTTACCTCGTCATCAGCACACCGGATGTTTAAGAACACCATTCTTATCCATTCCGCTATGCGGACCTTGATGCTGGTATAATACAAGTATAGCATTACAACGTTTCGGATATTGCATATTCCAAAGAGGGATCATCAACGTCATCATCATCATCTTCATCATGAGCAAAGTCGCAACATGCGTGACTAATTGTTTATCCACCATCATTCACGATTGTTGGTCCTTATCAGCTCCCCCCCCCCCCCCAATCTCCCCCCCGAAAACGTCTAACATCCCTTTCCCCTCAAGTGTCTGTAAGGTGTGAGCACGCTGCTGTCTACATACATCCATCAATATCAGCTGTAATATCTGACAGCCTACGCGTATCTTGATCTTAGGTAAGGGCTGTCGGATAGCTCACAGTTACTGTTGCTAAGCGACAGAAAGTTGTTATGACAACAGGTTTTGCTATCCTTACGTATATGGTTTTGACGTCATCGGTCGCCACGGCAACGGATATTTTATATTTATACGTTGCAAACAAGCTCTATAGCAACGAGTCCGTCCTGTTTAGGCATGTCCAAGTTTGTGGACAGTAAGGAGTAGAAGAGCAAATATGTGGAAATGTCTAAATACTTCTGAAAACAATAGTTATTCACACTTGACTCTGAAAATGATCACCCGATCCCACTTTAAACATTGAATCTACTTCTTCTTCTTCTTCTTCTTCTTCTTCTTCTTCTTCTTCTTCTTCTTCTTCTTCTTCTTCTTCTTCTTCTTCTTCTTCTTCTTCTTCTTCTTCTTCTTCTTCTTCGACTTCTTCTTCTGCTTCTTCTTCTTCTTCTTCTTCTTCTTCTTCTTCTTCTTCTTCTTCTTCTTCTTCTTCTTCTTCTTCTTCATCTTCTTCTGCGATGAACATTGGCCATGCATGGTGCATAGCATTCATTGTAATGCGTAGATGTCCGTTTTCAAGTCCTTAGAAATTGATGAGAAGCATCATGATTCATTTATCATATATCAATGAGGGAAGATGGACGAGTGGCTGAGATGTTTGGATGTCAGCCACTCGCCTAGAAGATAAGATAGCGAGTTGGATCCCAACAGAGGACTGGGAATATTTCCATGAACCGTTGTTATCTGATCTTCCCCGATGGAGTTTCCACCTTGTCATGGTGGGGGAGCTTGAGTTTCTCAGTGACCCTGAGAGCTATGCCGGCGGTAGCGTAGCTACCAGCAGGGCCTCCCAAGCCGGACAGGTCAAAGGGTAGAGAACAGACAAAGAGAAACACCCTGGTCCTCCAGGTTGGGGGTTGAAGCGTGGGGTTAACATCCACACCTTTGTAAAAACCATTTTCTTACGAAACAGATACATGAGCCTCGAATTCGGACTGACTTATTTGGACATCGACCTTGGAACGTTAAAGAACTTTTGAGATTTGGAACATGGAATGTACGGACACTATATCGAGCTGGAGCGGCCGAAGAATTAACCCGGGAGCTGGTTGAGTATAAAATGGATATAACAGCAATTCAAGAAATAAGGTGGCCAGGAGAGGGTACTTTAGAGCAAAATGGAATGATTATAATATATGGAGGAAACACCCAAAATAAACATGAATTAGGAACAGGATTTGTCATAAAAAAGAGTTATGGGGGAACGTACTAAACTTTAAAGCTGTTAATTATAGGATTGGTAAATTACGAATAAAAGGTAAATGGAAAAATATAACGATGATTAATGTACATGCACCTACTGAAGAGAAAGAAGATGATATTAAAGAAGACTTTTATAATGATCTGGAAGATGTCATAGAAGAAACCCCCAAACAGGACATCCTGATTGTGCTGGGAGACTTCAACGCAAAAATAGGTAGAGAGCAAACTCATAAAAAAGTTGCCGGTATGGAAAGCCTACATACAACTTCAAATGATAATGGATGGAGAGTCATCAACCTAGCAGAAGCCAAAGGACTGCAGATCAGCAGTACCAGACTGCAAAGAAAGGATATACATAAACAAACTTGGAAATCATGTGACAAGAGAACCTATAATCAAATAGATCACATTTTAATTAACAACAAAAATGCATCAAACATACAACAAGTTAGAAGCTATAGAGGAGCTGAGTGCCACAGCGACCACTTCCTCGTTGGAGCAAAATTTAAAATAAAACTTAAGAGAGCTTTCTATGCTAAACTACAAAGGTTACACCCAACATATAACAGAGAAAAACTACAAGAAATTACAGTCAAAGAGAAATTTGCAGATGAAATAAAATGTAAACTTAAAATTCTACAAAACCCGTTGGAGGAAAGCGTTGACCAAACTTGGTTGAACATCAAGAATACAATTCAATCTACCGCAGAAGAATGTCTCGGTGTGTTAACCACGCATAGAAAGAACAGATGGTTCAATCCAAAATGTGAAGAAGCAGTCATTAGGAAAAAGAATGCCAGACAGCTATCGCTAAATGACATCAACATCCAAAAGGAAGAGCAATATAGAAATGAATGTAAAGAGGCTACAAAAATAGTTCGACAGCAGAAGCGAGAATATATGAGTAATATAATCAAAGATATGGAAACTAATCACCAGAAAAACGAATCCAGAAAGTTTTTTAAAGAACTGAAGTCAATGAAACGAGGGCACCAACACAACACATATGGTTTAAAAGACAAAAATGGGAATATGATAAATACCAATGAGGAAATGTGCAACACATGGAAAGAATACTTTGTTGAATTACTAAATTGTGAAGCTCCAAGTAACACTTTCCCACAGGAAGAGGTTCTAACGTGTGAACCACAAATTGAAGAACCTGCATTTGAAGAAATCCTATATGTAATCACACGACTTAAAAACAATAAGGCAACTGGGGCTGATGGAATTGCTGCTGAATTTATAAAGGCGGGTGGCCATGCATTACATCTAAAGCTATACGAACTAATAATAAAAATCTGGAGGACTGAAGAATTACCCCATGACTGGAAAGAGTCATTATTGATACCTATCTTTAAGAAAGGAGACAAGTTCCAGTGTGAAAATTATAGAGGAATATCACTACTGTCCATAAGCTATAAGATATTATCCCCAGTATTACTAAATAGACTAAAACCGTATTCAGAATACATATTAGGTGACTACCAGGCGGGTTTTAGACAAAACAGATCAACAATAGATCAGATATTTACCTTACGACAAATAGCCGAGAAACATTGGGAATATAAAAGAGATCTCCATAACATTTTTGTGGATTTTAAAAAGGCTTATGATAGTGTCCATAGGAATAGTCTATGGAATGCTATGCGGGAATTTGGAATACCAAGGAAGTTAATCAACATGACCAGACTATGCATGGAAGATACTTATAATATAGTAACATATAAAGGCAGGAAATCAGACCCTTTCCAAATAACATCTGGCTTGAAACAGGGTGATGCACTATCGCCGCTACTCTTCAATCTGGCTCTAGAGAAAGTTGTAAGGAGGGTAAAGGAGGAATGTGATATTGGAGGAACATCCAAGCTGCTTGGTTATGCAGATGATATAGATAGGGCCTATTATAGGGGGAAATGAACAAAAGACATTGGAAATATTGACTCACTTAAAGGAAAAAGCCCAACAGATGGGGCTGGTTATCAACCAAGATAAGACAGAATATATGGTAATTTCAAGAGAAGGAATGGCTAAAAACTCTGGCCACATACAAATAGATAATATGACCATTAAAAGAACGGAAACATACAAATACCTGGGTACAATCTTCAACTGCTCCAACATCATAAGGGAAGAAATACAAACTAGAATCAATTCTGGAAATAAGATATACTATGCACTACAACATCTACTAAAATCAAAGGCGCTATCTCGTAACACCAAGATCACAATATACAAAACACTGATCAGACCAGTTGTGCTGTATGGCTCTGAAACCTGGAGTACAACGAAAGGAGACGAAGCCTTGCTACAAACCTTTGAGAACAAAGTTTTAAGACGCATCTTTGGACCCATTAGGGATACACAAAGTGGAGAGTGGAAAAGAAGAAGTAACAAAGACATGTATGATCTGTTTAAGTCCCCGCTAACCACTGGTATCATGAAGGCTAATAGACTACAATGGCTGGGGCATATATAAAGAATGGAAGATAATAGGGAAGCAAAACTCGCTTACACTCAGGAAATAAATGACCGTAGACCCCGAGGTAGACCAAGAAGACGGTGGAGAGATAATATATATACAGACCTACAAGCACTTGGAATCAACGACTGGCAAGAGAGGGTCAACCAGAGAGACGAAAGGGGACAGATTGTAACTGCAGCAAAGAACCTCAATGTCTCGGAACGCTGAAGAAGAGAAGATTGTTATCTGATAACATCACACTCCCCCTGATCTCTTGTATAAAGAGGTAGGATACCTAGCCTTCTCGGAGAAGTAAGAAAAACACGAGATCTCGCGTGAACGTTAAAAATCTTCTCTCGGTAGCAAAGAGTAGACTGTGATTACACTGCCCTAGCAAAATTTTTAGAAAAAGTAAACATTCCCACGGGTAGATAGAGCCCGTTACCTTATGTCGGATAACGTTGGGACAACCCCAAAGAGATAGACGATACTAAAGTTCCTCTTTCCCAATGTAATCTTTCCCGTTACCAACTCAGAGGCGGACATGCACCATAATGTTTCAGCTTTCTCACATACTAACTAACTAACTAACTAACTAACTAACTAACTAACTAACTAACTAACTAACTACCTAACTACCTAACTACCTAACTACTTACCTACCTACCTACCTACCTAACTAACTAACGAACGAACGAACGAACTAATGAACGAATGAACGAAGGAAATAAGGAACGAACAAACGAACGAACAAATGAACGAACGAACGAACTAACGAACTAACTAACGAACGAACGAACGATCGAACTAACTAACTAACTAACTAACTAACTAACTAACTAACGAACTAACTAACTAACTAACTAACTACTTACCTACCTACCTACCTACCTAACTAACTAACTAACTAAGTAACTAACTAAGTAACTAACTAAGTAAGTAACTAACTAAGTAAGTAAGTAAGTAAGTAACTAACTAACTAACTACTTACCTACCTACCTAACTAACTAACTAATTAACTAACTAACTAACTAACTAACTAAGTAACTAACTAACTAACTAAGTAAGTAAGTAAGTAGCTAACTAACTAACTAACTAACTAAGTAACTAAGTAAGTAAGTAACTAACTATTTACCTACCTACCTACCAAACTAACTAACTAACTAACTAACTAACTAAGTAAGTAAGTAACTAACTAAGTAACTAACTAACTAACTAACTACGTAAGTAAGTAAGTAAGTAACTAACTAACTAACTAACTAACTAACTAACTAACTACTTACCTACCTACCTAACTAACTAACTAACTAACTAACTAACTAACTAAGTAAGTAAGTAACTAACTAACTACCTAAGTAACTAACTAAGTAAGTAAGTAAGTAAGTAAGTAAGTAACTAACTAACTAACTAACTAACTAAGTAAGTAAGTAACTAACTAACTAACAAACTACTTACCTACCTACCTACCTAACTAACTAACTAACTAACTAACTAAGTAACTAACTAACTAACTAACTAAGTAAGTAAGTAAGTAAGTAAGTAACTAACTACCTAACTAACTAACTAACTAACTAAGTAACTAACTAACTAACTAACTAAGCAAATAAGTAAGTAAGTAAGTACGTAAGTAAGTAAGTAAGTAGGTAAGTAGGTAAGTAGGTAAGTAAGTAAGTAAGTACGTAAGTACGTAAGTAAGTAGGTAGGTAGGTAGGTAGGTAGGTAGGTAGGTAGGTAGGTAGGTAGGTAGGTTGGTAGGTAGGTAGGTAGGTAAGTAAGTAAGTAAGTAAGTAAGTAAGTAAGTAAGTAACCAGAGTTTGAAATCAAGAGTGGAGTTAAGCAAGGCTGAGTGCTAGCACCCACCCTCTTTGGGATATACTTTTCACTTCTACTGAAATATGCCTTTCGTGATCAGGATGATGGTATATACATTCACTCACGCTCAGATGGTGGCCTCTATAATGCTCAGAGATTGAAGGCCAAGACCAAAATTAGCAGGGTACTAATCAGAGAGTTGCTTTTTGCGGATGATGCTGCGATTACGACCCACTCTGAGGAAGAATTACAACATCTACTATCTGCATTCTCCAATGCTTGTTCTGAATTTGGTTTAACAATTAACAAAACGAAGACACAGATTATGTCACGAGGTGCACATGGTGTACCATCAATCTTTAT